>PVKS010044007.1:0-14564 GCA_004027875.1 Aplodontia rufa
CACAGCAATTAGAAACAATGACATTGCAGCCTTCGAGGGTAAATGGATGGTTATGGAAGAGATCATGATGAGTAAAATCAGCTTAACCCAGAGATCTAAGGGTTGATTGTCTCCACTCATCTGTGGAGGTGGGGACTAGACCCTGGACAATGAGAAAGTTGGTCTAGAAACATGAGTTAAATTCAGATAAGATGTAATGATTTACAATTTAATACTATTTTTAGAGTTATAATGGGAAGGGTAAGGGAGGGATAAGGGAAGGTAATTGGGGGGGGGCAGTCCTGGGGATAATTGCGATGTCCAGAATATGTACACATCTTATACACATTTTATATTGTTTTGTTAAAATCTTGTAAGGTTGCTCAAAAATAAAAAAATTAAAAAAAAAAACAAAGTTGGGTGGGTGGTTGGACTTCAAGATTAAATGAGTAGGTTATCTGGAGAATACTTTCTTGGATGTATCTCACTGAATAAACCCAAAATGTTTTTTTCCCAATACTTATGAGTATTAGAGGACATTCACTGTTGAGATGTTTTGAAGTAAGTAATTAGATGGATAAAACACATCTTCCCATTAAAATCATCTTTCTTTAATTACCCAATTTTGTTCATTAGAGACATATGCAATGGAAGCATTGTTGAACCAAAGATAACAGCCCTAATATTATCTGCAGCCACATAATAGCAAAAACCCTAAATTTGTCTCATCAGAATTACTAATGCTAGCTAATAACTTCCCTTTTCAGTCTTTGGTTAATCAACCTGAGTAATCTAAATCCGCGTAGCATAGGCTGATTTAGGGAGCCATAGCTGTTTGTTGGTGTTAAATGCTACGTTTGAGGAAACAGAGTATCTCTGCATATTGAGTAAAAAATTACTATGATGGAAAGCAAAATGATGAAATGACAGGGTTCACGCCTATCCCATAGACAGTAGCCATAGAATCTACAACAACAAATGAATAATAACATATATCCACTATTATTGTTCCATGCTGAGTGCTGTACTGTCTTAAAAATCCTCACTGTTCATACCTAAATGCCCACCTATCCCCTAACAACCACCAATAATGTCACTGTATCTGTAATTTTGCCTATTTCAAAATGCCATATAATTGGAATTCTGTAGTACAAAGCCTTTTCATATTGGATTGGATTATTTCATTTAATAATAAGCATTGAGGGTTCCTCAATGTCCTTCTGTGGTTTCGTAGCAGCTCATTTTGTTTTCAGCTTGGGATAATTTGCATCATCTGAATGAGTCACTTCATCATTCTGTTGAAGGACATTTTGGTTGCTTCCAAGTTTTCAGTCATGAATAAAATGGCTGCAAATATCTACGTGCAGAATTTTGAATGTGTCCAAAATTTTAATTCCTTTGGGTAAGTACCAAGGAGTGTGATTGTTAATCATATTACAAGAGTGCTTTTGGGACTGGATCGGTGGCTCAGCAGTTATATCGCTTGCCTGGCATGTGTGAGGACACAGGTGCCAACCCCAGCACCACGTACACAACAAAGTGTCAGAGCAACAAAAGCCACATGAAAAACTAAAATATAAAAAGGATTCTCTCTTTCTCTTTCTCACTAACCTTGTTTAATTTTATAAGAGCCCAAAAGACTATCTTCCAAAGTGGTTTGACATTTTATATTCTCACTAGCAATGCATTAGTTCCACATTGCTCCACATTCTTACCAGAATTTACTGGTGCTTGGCTTGTCCTGGATTTTGGCCATCCTTACATTGTTATTTTAATTTTCATTTCTCTGGTGAAACATGATATAGGTCATCTTTTTATATGTTAATTTACCATTTCTATAGCTTTTTCAAGAGTTGACTCTTAAGATATTTGGCCCATTCTTCAAATGGATTATTTATGTTTTTGTTGTGGAGTTTGAGAGGTTGATTTTTATATATTTCAAATAATAGTCCCTTATCTGGTAATATTGTAGAAATGTATACTTCTAGTCTATGATGTTTTATTATTCTCTTGACAGTGTCTTTTGCAGAAGAGAAAATTTTAATTTTAATGAAAATTGCTTACCAATTTTATGTTTCAAAAATATGCCTAAAATGTCATTAGCAAACCCCAATTTCAACAAAATTTTCTCTTATGTTATTTTATAAGCATTTTATAGTTTGATATTTCACGTTTGTGTCTGTGAACCAATATGAGTTGATTTTGTAAAGGTATAAGTAAGGAAAGAAGCGAAAGCAGGAACTAAAGAAACAGTGGGAGCTCCTCAGTAACACTGTTTGGGAGAAATGTGTGGCGGGGGACCCAGTGGAGCCTGGGACTCCCCTGCACTTACAGCCTGGGGTAGATATAGAGGGAATGAGGGGAGAGAGAGCTCTAAGTTGTGAGTTTTCTGGTTAAAATAGGAGTTTGGGTAGTGTATTTTTTCTGATAAGGGTCCAAGTCAATAGATTCAGATAAGGGCATGGGTTAGTAGATTTCCGAACTGTGAGTAGGGGTTTGCTGTCTGGCTCACATGAGTAATCTCTGGCAATTTTCCATATTCATCAGTAAGATCTGAGTCTACATTAATTTCTTTGTAATCCAAGATCAGTTGTTCTAGTATCATTTGTTGAAAAGACTATTTTTCTCCATTGTATTGACTTTGCTCATTTGTCAAAGATCAGTTGATCATATATATGTGGATCTATTTTGATCTCTCCTCCTCCTCCTCCTCCTCCTCCTCCTCCTCCTCCTTCTTCTTCTTCCTAATATCTCACATCTCATAGTCTTGATTACTGTAGCTTTATAGTATATCTTTAAGTCTGATTGGGCCAGCCCCAGCTTTGTTTTTCTCCTTCGATATTATGTTGACAAACCTGGGTCTTTTGTCCCTTCATATAAATTTTAGAATCAGTTTGTTGAAATCCACAAAACAGTATCGTAGGATTTTGATTCTGAGTGCTTTGAGTCTATAGATCAACTATAAAAAAATGACATTTTAAGTTACTATGAAATAATGACATGGACATAAGCTACATCTTAATTTATTTAGTTCTTCTTCATTAACTTTCATTGGCTTTGTATTTTCATTGTGTAGATCTTATACATATTTTCTTAAATTTATACATTATTTCATATTTTGCATGCTAATGTAAATAATATTGCATTTTAAATTTCATTTTCCATTTGTTTCTTGCTGTTATTTAAGAAAGAGATTGGCTTTTATATCTAGATGCTCATGTTATTTATAAAGGCAGTTACATTTCTTTCTCCCGAGTCTCTATGCTTTTTATTTCCTTTACTTGTCTTGTTGTGTTATATAGGACCTTCAAAATGATATTAAAATAAATGGTAAAAAATGACAACCTTATCTTGTTCTCAATCTTAGTGGGAACACTTTTAGTTATACACTACTTAGTATGATTTTCGCTGTAGTTTTTTGTAGCTATTCTTTACTGAATTGAAGATTTTCCCTACTTTTTCTAATTTAGAGTTTTATCATGAATGGCTATTGAATTGTGTCACACACTTTTTCTGCAGCTATTGATATGATGTTTAGTTTATTGATATGATGAGTTTTTGAATTTTCAATCAGACTTGCATACTTAGGATAAATCCCAGTTTTGGTCATGGTTTATAAAACTAAGTGACAACCGCATTAAAATCCATTCCATGTTATGGTTTCAGATTGTCACTGTTTATCTTCATAGTAGTGGGAATAAGGGTTTTTTTCAACTAACAAAAAGAAATGAATAATCATTGAACAACAAAACTAATGGATTATTCTGATTTTTCTCTATTAACCTATCTAGGTCAACTGTTTAACATTTTTACTCATAATATTGTTCTTCCTGGGTATGTATAGTGTGTGATTTCTACTTGAATGGACAAACATGTAGAAGAAAATCATAATGACGAGGAATAAAAAGTCTGGTTCTGCATTTGTGCTGTATGTAAGGCAGTAGTGATCCTACTGACTACACCCCACATCTCCTCCTTGGTAGTCCAAGCTTGTTTTTTGGAAAGGCTGCATAGTGATGTATCAATGCTAGCTGACTACTGCCTTTACAAATTGTTTCATCTCAATGTCAGCCATGGAAATTAAGCTACATTGGCCCCTTACACTAGCACAGTCATTGACTGATTATTACTAAGTTACTCTGTATCATATGAATTAATAATTGTTCAACTGAAATTATCCTGAATCCTCATAACACAAATGATAAAAAGAACATATTTTTAAGCTACCAATTTTTTGAGAGTTTATTATATCACAACATATAACTAGAACAGAATTTAATAAAATTGGAGTGCTATTGTAAAAATGTCAAACATCTAGCATTGTTTTGTGTTAATGGCAGTTAGAAATGATAAAGACCTAGAAGAGAAAATTCATGAAATTTTGAGAGAATTCAGTAAGTCGGATGTTGAGAACTTGAATGAGACAGGGGGATGCTTTGGAGTCTGATGTAAAGAGCAACATTTATATTTAGGAGCAAATATTTTTCACAGTTTACTATTTTCTGTGTTTCAGGGGAAATAGAAAGATGATCTTGTGATTTATTCTATACAGCAAGTAAGGGTGTAGGCAGGATGAAGAAAGTCTACACTATCTTCTGTGTTCCACCTGCCAATGATAAAATATATGAAAAAATTTAGTTAAATAGATATTATTTCAATTTCTGAAAAATATTGAAGGAAATGTAAAAGTAGGAGTTGCTGATTTTGAAAATATCACTGGTTCTCATTTTTCTTGAAGGAAAAATATTTTCAAATAAATAAATGGAGCAATGGAGGAGGTCAAGCCCAATAGTTTGATGGCTACTATGGCCTATCAACTGGATTGGATTAAGACATACCTGAAATGAAGAGATTTCTGGGTGTATCTATGAGGATGTTTCTAGATATGTTTGGCATGTGGGAAAGCAAATTAAATGGGGAGTTCCACCCTGAATGTGGACACCATTGTTCAATAGGCTCAGGGTCTATATGAAATAAAGTGGAAGAAGGAGGATATGAAGAAAGATACAAACTAGCTGTTTCTGCTTGAGAAGAAGCTTCAGTTGCTATGGTAATCTCCTGAGGACATTGAACCCTGGGTCATTCACTCTCCTAAAGCAGACTCTTGCCTAGTGATTCTCCAGGAAGTTCCAAGGCCTTCAGTTCTAAATGGGCGGGGTATACTTGGTCCCTCTTGTTCTGAGGCTGTTACTACTTGTTCCTTTGGCTTTCCAGTATGCAAACAGCCTTTGTGGAATGATATAGCTTTTGTTACTCTAATAAATTGCATTTCATAATTATATATATGTATGATATATATTTTTATATATGTATATATAGATAATATCTATATGTACACACATATATTATATATATACATACATACATGTAATTTTGCATTCACACTTTAACTGCTCTCCTTTACCTGTTTATTATTTAGCCTTCATTTGACATAAGTGGGGTAAAATTATATGTGTTTTTTTATTGTTTGGAACTTACGCTTGTTTTTCACACCTTGGTTTTTGTCCCTCCTATTGTCCCTTATTCAATCTATTACTCCACTAACAGCCAGATTTTCCTGTTCCCCGTTTCTCTTTTATCACCTTATTTTTTTATTCCTTCTTTCCAGTAGACACGCTACCTGCCTACTTTTCTATGCTCATAATTGTAACTATTTCAAACTTTTTCTTGCTGTCCAATTGTATTTTCTCTTCATGTAAGAAACTGTAAACTTACCACATAAGATAATTATATAATTTATGCAATTTCTAACTAGTCCTAATTATTAATATTGGAGACACCATAGAAAATGGCTGCTGTTTAATGCCTGATTTAGTCATAGTTGCTTTTTGTCATTGCTAATGTTAAATGCTGACCACTCAATTCTTTTTTTAAAAATTTATTTATTTATTTATTTAAATTTGTTCAAGGTAGTCTTACAGTTAGGAGGGAATTGGTGTCACACAATCATGAACAAATGCACAATGCTAAGGTTGATGTCATTCCATGGGCTCCCTCCTTTGCCCCACACCCCTTGATCCCATGTTTCCCCTCCTTAACCCCATGTTATTTGGGCTTCTCATGGAAGTTGAAGTTTCCCCACTGGATTGATACTCCCATACTTCCTCCTCCCAGCAGCTTTGATACCCCTGCTATCCCCTGCCCGCCCTCCGCCACCCTCCCTTCATCACCCAATGTCCTAGGCAAGGTTCCACCCACTCATGTAAGAAATTTACCTATGTTGAAGTTATTATTAGCTTAGCCAACTATCAGTCTGCTTCCAATTGTATTCGAGCTTCCACAGATGAGAGAACACATTTGTCTCTTGAGTCTCTGAGTTTGTGACATTTCACTTGATATAATTTTTCCATGTCCATCCGTTTGGCTGGAAATGCCACAATATTGTTCTCTGTGATAGCGGAGGAGAGTTCCATTGTATATATGTACCACCGTTTTTGAATCCACTCGTCCAGTGAGGGGCATTTGGGTTGGTTCCATAGTCTAGCTATGGTAAGTTGAGCTGCTAAAAACATTGGTGAAGCTGTATCTCTGTAATGTGCCGAATCTAGTTCTTTTGGGAAAATACCCAGAAGTGAGATAGCTGGCTCATAAGGTGGTTTCAGCCCTAGTTTTTTGAGGAGTCTCTACATTGCTTTCCAGAATGGCTTTACCAGTTTGCAGTCCCACCAACATTGTGACAGTGTTCCTCTCTTCCCACAGCCCCTCCAACATCATTCATTTTTTGTTATCTTCTGACAAGAAATCAGGAAAAAAATCCCATTCATAATAACCTCAAAAAACAGTAGTCAATCTGACCAAGAATGTGAAAGGCCATTACAGTGAAAACTACAGAATACAAATATAATTTTTTTTTAAAATGAGGAAACTATTTCCAACCACTAAGGGGAAGAGCAGGAAGCTGATGTCAGAGCAGCTCTGGGACCCGGCCCCATGGAGATATCAGAGATGGAAGGTGACCAAAACCTCCACCTTTGAAGTCAAAACTAGGTTTCATTTGTGCACACTTGGCTTTATAAAATTGTGTTAACTGAAGTAAGAGTTGTCTCACTCTGCTGCACTTTGCTTTTATGCATATTGCTTCTATAAAATTGTTTTACATCACTACTTTTAGGAATAGCTATGAGTTTGGGTGGGAAGGCTGCGTGGGAGGTGGTGAAGAAACCCAGCCTCTGCTGCAGGCCCGCCACTGTCCCTGGGTACCTATTGCTTCCTTGAACACAGTGTTATGAAGATGATGCCATGGAACACTCTGAGAACTTCCATGCCTTTCTCAGCTGTGATTTCTCCAACAGTTGCCACCCACCATGCCCACATACCTTACATACCTCAGGGATTCCTTCTGTCAAAACTTATCAGCTAAAATTCCTACCTGCACTGATTCAAGGTGAAAGTCTCCATCCACACTGGGTGAAAGGGGAGCAATGCTATTGGCACTAGGTAAAAGCCAAGGAATGCTATACACTGGTTCAAGACAAGTGAGTCCTCATCTACTCTGGCCAAAGTCCAGGTGATTGGGATTAGGAGAGATGTTAAAATGGATAGGTAGTGAGGAAAATGCTCTCCATTCAACCACTGCTAGAAGCTAACCAGTACAGAGGGAGATTAATGGGTATGCTCAGGGCCTTCAAATGCAAAAGATCATGAGGCTCACCTGTGGGAGCAACTCCTTTGTCCCGGAAGAGGGAAAACTAGAAGTGGAGGTGGACACAGATGGGAACTAGCAAAGATTTGCTACCTGTTTTGCATAGATTTTAACTAATGATTTTGGTGCCTAGTTTCAATGCCTGTTTTGCATAGAGTTTAACCAATGGTGTTCATGCTTTTCTCAATGCCTGCTTTACATAAATCTTAATCAAGGCTCATAACCAAAACCAATATAAACCCCAGACCAGTACACTAAGATGGTATCCTGCTTCCATGTACGCCTCCTCAATGTGAAGACTCTACTCTCCTTCCCTAAAATAAATACCATTCCTTTTACTCTTCCCTTCCATGTTGTCCATGGATTTTATTCCTCAAATTCTGGAGAAAAGAACCCAGAAGAAGATCTGTGCCAAATTCCCAGGGTGTGCTTCCACCCCAAGAGCTACAGAGCACAGCTCAACAGTAGCAGGGTAAAAATCCAGCTTTTAACTGGTAGCTGTTAACACTATTTTGGCCGCAGAAACATGCTTGCAGAGTAAATTCCTGATTTTAAGTAGGAATAGCTATAAACACCAGAAATGGACTGTTCAGTTGCAGAAATCTGCAGTCATACCAAACTCCATCCACCAGCAGGAGCAGAGAATCTGGCTTCATCTCAAAACCCTCACATCAGAGGGAGTATCTGTACTGAACATGAAAGAAAGGGACAGTGCTCCAGGTCTTGGAGAGGATGGTTGGTGGGCTCCTTTTCTCACAATGAATCTTTCCTTTTATTTAATAAATCTATTCTTTAATTTTTTAAATAACAATACTATACTCCTTGAAAAAATATTAAGAAATATCTCAGAAGAATGGGAGAAAGGACAGAGAGAAGCAAGGTTGGGGGTGATGTCCCAGGGAGAACAGTCTCTTATGTCTCTCACAGGTGGGGGAAGAGGAGGCTCCTGGAACCCATGCAGATAACCTGAGGTCATTGGTACATCTTGCTGCTGCAGTTGATTAGAGTCCACATGACTGATGCTCATGCACTTATGTCACCATCTACAGAGATTAAGGGCATCTAGTTGTCCACTACACACTATGATCCTAGTACAGTTCTTCCTTATTTAGGATGTGGAGAGGATTAGCCAGCAGGATGGCCCTTCCATGGCCCTTCTGCTCTGAGGGCTTTGATTCCTCAGGAAGCTGATGGTCACAGGGTAAGAGGAAGGTGTTAAGGGCAGGCTCACTGACACTTCTCTTTTGGAGGACAAGGGACTTGGAAAGAATGGGGAATGGGCAAGGCCCAACTCTGAGATGCAGAGCCTTCCCCTGGAACAAGCAGCCTGTCCCCTGGCTTTTCTGGTGCTGCAGGAGGAGGTACATTGCCATGGCCAAATTGAACTTTCTCTTTGCCAGAGACACTCAGATGTGGTATGGATCATAACCCATGTCAAACAGGATGGTCATTATCGAGGGGTCAGGGCATTTTGGAAAGGCCTCAGAAGGATGGGGTAAATACTCTTCACCTTTTCTCAGCCATGGGTGCTGCAAGATCTGCTTCACTGAGGCCTGCTTCTTGGGCTTCAGGACCAGTATCTTGGGGATGAGCTTCCTTGCATGGGCGGGGACAGAGCAAGCATGATGCTTGCCATCATGATCTCCACTCAATTGCAGTGGTCACCATAAATGGGAGCCTCCCTGTCAAGATGAAGTAGAGAAAGACAACCAGGCTCCAGATGTCCGGGGAGCAGGGGATCTCATAAGGTTGCCTCATGACAAATTCAGGGGCAATGTATGTGAGCGTGCCCCAGAAAATCTTCATCTAAGTCCCAGGTGTGAACCTGATACTGAGTCCAAAGTTGATGACACTGATGTTGCCTCTGGCTTCCACCAGGATGTTCTCTGGCTTCAGGTCTCCATTCATGATGTCCTTGTAGTGGCTGTAGCCCACAGCACACAGTATCTGCCTGAAGAGTTTCCAGGCTTCTTCCTCCTGTGTGCCACCACATGCGATGTGCTCCAGTAACTGTCTCCCACCTGCATGCTCCATCACCATGTACAGATTGGTGGGTTCCTATAACCCAAAAAAGCTGGATCATGTTGGGGATGCTCCAGGCTCCTCAGTATATGCATTTCAGAGATGATTGAGAAGTCCATGAGTACGTTCTGCATGACTTTCACAGCCACTTCTGTGAGGTGATGGCAGGTTATTTGTACCATGAAAACACCTCACCCCCATGTACCTCACAACTTCATAATGGGCTGTGAACATTGGTTCCTTGCAGGAGCTGTGCCCCGGCAATGCTACACTGTTCTGACTACTCTGGCTATGCATCCTAAGCAGGAACACCAACTAAGGATGCTAGCTGAAAAGAAAAATAACAACCCAAAACAACAGATCAAAACCAAAAAAACAAAACAAGACAAAACAAAAAACCCAAATGAAAGAACCAATATCTAAGGACCCCAACCACCACATGCACTCACTAGCTGGGAATTCGACAGGTCACCAAGAGCTTTCTGGACAAATGGACAAAATCCCAGTTGCAGCCACCCTCTTATATACCTGCTTTTTTGGAACTTCCTCATTAGGGGTCCTATGACATCACAGCAAGAAATGGCCCAGTCATGCCTGGCCATAGCCCTTAGTAATCATCTTCCTTTGGGGCCCCCAGAACTTTTTCCATTTTCAGAATAATAATGACAAAGGACTCCAGAAGCCTATGGCTTTTTTTATTTATGCAGTCTGATATTTATTTTTTTAATTATAATTTGTTCACTCCTTCAATCGACTTGTCATTTCAACTATAAAATTTTATATTCACTTTGGGCTTTCAAAGACCTTACCCAATTTACACTCAAGGTATTCAATTTCTTTCTTCTTCTAAATAATTAGTATGAAAGCACCTTACTCTCATTGCAATACCATAACAAAATACTCTCTTCCCTAAGATACTTAGTCTTAACACCTATGGGACTGAGACTAGGAAGGTATCATTATAATTACCCCCATATAGTCCTCATATGATTTCTCATTAGGAGCCCTGGAATGCAAAAGACAAGTGTTTTCATATATTCAAAATGATATAGGCAAACTGTGGAGGCCAAGAATCCTAGAAGAACCAAAATTTTCCTTCCCAAAGGCTGAAGAAATGGAAGATTTTCCAGATGACTTGGTCCTTTCATGCTGCTATTGCAAATTACATTAGATTGGGAAATTTATTAACTGGACATAAGTTCTTTCAGTTACGTAGACTGGTGCTTTCAAGACCAAAGCACTTTATTACTGTATCCTCACATGCTTTAAGGGGCAGATGGTTTGAATTCATTCAAACACCACCCCCCTTTTATTACCTCTGGCAACATACAGGTGTTTGAAACCAGGACCTCCCAGATATGAGACAAGTGCTCTACCACTGAGGTACATCCCCAGTCTTTTTGTTTTGTGACAAAATGTGATTGTCCTGCCTCAATGTCTAGAGTAGATAGGCTTACAGTCTGCTATAGTATGGATATGAGGTGTCCCCCAAAAGCTCTTGTGTTAATGGAGGGATATTCAGAGGTTAAACTGTTGAATTGTGAGAGCTACCACCTAATCAGACCATCTTACTTCAATGGACATAGTGGGTGGTAACTGGAGGTAGATGAAGTGTGGCTGGAGGATGTGGGTCACTGGGATCATGCTCTGGAAGGGTGCTTCTTCCCTGTGATCCCTTCCGCTCTCTCTGCTCCCTTGCATTGTTCTGTTCAACATTGTCCATGTTGAACAGAATTATTGGATTTTTGTTTGAAAAAATAATTTTTAATTGTTTAGATTCAAAGTGGAAAAGCTTTAGAATGTTGTAAACACAGTGTAATGGTGATTCCAACTGGAGGTCAGAAGACTACAGTGTAAACAGAAAGGCAGGCCATGCTCATGAGCTTTCAGAGGGACACAAGGACTCCATTTGATATTGGACAGAAGGACAATTGTGTTATATTAAGGCAAATAACTTTATTACATTGTTTCCATGTCCCAAGACTATGTAAGGCTGAATTTTAAAGTGATGGGCTCATTAATCTGGTGGAGAAAATTTTAAGACATCACAGCATTCAGTCACTAGAATGGGTATTATTGGCAGCTTTTAGCCTGTTTTCCTGTGATAATGGGGAAGAGAAATTGAGCTAAAAGATTTCAAAAGATAGCAGCCTTCCACAAAGTTATATGTAAACCTGGGGATAAAGAAGGTGTGAATTTTGAAGAGATGATAGTCACTACAGAGATTCCACGTACTTTGCACAAGCTAAAGCTGATCAGAGTGTATCTTACAGGATATAGAGCAGAATATTTCTTTGAGAAAAGATTTTGGGACACTCTACTTATTCAGGTAATACCTCTAAAGTATTTTCATCATTCTGAGGCACAAAGGATCTCAAAGGCCACCTCAATCATGGTTCTACACACAATGTAAACATCAGTACTAAGGGGGGGGGACTGGAGATGTACAGGAAGAGCATTCTTTTTGTTGCTGAATCTATGTTGCTATAAGTTCACATCAGAGTGTCTTCTCTTTCTCATTTTAAAGGGAAAGACTATGGGAACTGCACAGAAATACCTATAGAACATACCTAAAATGAAAGTGATGGAAATCAAAATACTTCAGTTCAAAATCAATTAGATAGAAGATAATCATATAAGGATACAAGGCACAATGAACCTGTCCTGCCCTCCTTGTTAGGAAATATGCGCGAGTGAATCAGTAGCCTACCTGGTGTTCTTATAAGGTTGCAAGTGCCACTGAAATAACATTTTACTCTGCTCTCCTGATAGGGATTTAAGTCCTAGTTAACCAGCAGACTGATCTGCTCTCCTTATAACTTTTCAAGTACCACCGAAACAACAGGTCACCCTGTTCTCCTGATAAGGACACAAATTCCAGCAAACCAGCAGTTTCCTGTTCTCCCTAAAAGTTAACTATGACCACCCTGCCTTCCTTATAAGGTCACAGGTACTCCTGAACCAGCAGCATACACTAAGGTGCATACGAGGAAAAAGTGCAGTTGAACCAAGAGTTCATCCTGCTCTCCTTATAAGGATGTGGGTCACACTGGAAAAACAGCTTGCCCTACTCTGCTTATGGCTTCATCTTAGATTATTACATCATAAAATTAACATGTTTGAAAAGAAGATGTAAGATTAGAACCTAAAGAAATGGTCTACAATTATAATTTAACCCATAACGTTCTGTATTCCTATTTTCTAGGAATTTTTATCAGTGGATGTTGAGTTTTGTCATAGGATATTTCTACCTCGATCTATACAATCATACAACTTCTTGGGTTTGTCAATGAAGTGCAAAGATTGAGTGAGTATGGTCTTGTAAATTCCTGATGTCTAATGATCTGAGGACCAAATATCCAATGCATAAAACTTTGGGGAACACATTGTATGCAAAGCCTAGCAACACTCTTTCCTCATTACACTGATGGTGACTTGAAATTTTGTCTATTCCTTCCTTCATCATTATTACAAATTTGTGAGTTTTATAATTTATTTCAAAAACCAGCTCTTTGTCCCACTGAAATTTTTCATTCTTTCTATTTTTAATATAATTAATCTCTTCTCTTATCTTTATTAAATCCTTTCTTCTGTTTGATTTTGATTTATTTGCTCTCCAAATATCCCCCACTAGCAAGATTTCCCAGGTGATAAAAATGATACTAATTTGTGCCTGTTATTCATTTCTAATGTATTTCTCATATTATCAATTACCAAGTACTGTTTTAGATGTAGTATTTAAATCTTTAAATGTTGTATTTTTACTAAGATCAGTGTCTATTTTATTTCACTTTTTAAAAATTTTTTTATTTTTGAACAACCATACAAGTTTTTAACAAAATAATATAAAATGTGTATATATTCTGGATACTGCAATTACCCCCAGGAGTGCCCCCCCATTACCCTCCCTTATCCCGCCCTTCCCCTTACCACTATATCTCTAAAAAAGTATTAGGTTGTATAACATTACATCTTATCTGGATTTAACACATGCTAATAGACCAACTTTCTCACTGTCCAGGGTCTAGTCCCCACCTCCACAGATGAGTGGAGACAATTGACCATTAGTCCTCTGGGTTAAGCTGATTTTACTCAGCATGATCTCTTCCATAGTCATCCATTTACCTTCAAAGGCTGCAATATCATTGTTTCTAATTGCTGTGTAAAATTCCATGGTATAAATATACCACAGTTTTTGGATCCATTCTTCCTGTGAGGGACATCTGGGTTGTTTCCATAGCCTAGCAATAGTAAATTGTGCTGCTATGAACATAGATATCGCTGTGTCCCTATAATGTGCTGATTCTAAGTCCCCTGAAAAGATACCCAGGAGTGGAATAGCAGGGTCATATGGTGGGCTCATCCCTAGTTTTTTGAGGATTCTCCACACTGCTTTCCATAGGGGCCGTACCAGTCTACAGCTCCACCAACAGTGTGTTAGTGTGCCTATTCTCTCCACAGCCCCTCCAGCATCTATTGTTGTTTATTTTCTTCATCTTTGCCATTCTGACTGGTGTAAGGTGATATCTTAATGTGGTTTTCATTTGCATTTCTCCGATTACTAGAGATTTAGAGCACTTTCTCATGTATTCATTGGCTTGATCAATGTCCTCTGGTGAGAAGTTTCTATTTAGCTATTTGGCTAAATAGAAATTAGGCTGTTAGTGTTTTTGCAGTTGACATTTTTGAGGATTTTGTAGATTCTGGATATGAGACCCTTGTCAGAGGAATCATAGTCCATGATTCTCTCCATTTGCGTAGGAAACCTCTTGACTCTTTTGATTGCTTCCTTGGCAGTACAAAAGCTTTTTAGCTTTATGGCATCCCATTCACTGATTTTTGACTTTACTTCCTTCACTTTTGGAGACCTGTTGAGAAAGTCTTTGCCTACTCCCAAATGTTGAAGTGTTGGACCAATTTT
>PVKS010044008.1:0-14562 GCA_004027875.1 Aplodontia rufa
TCATCTCAGAAGGAGATCTCTTTCCTACATGAGATATCCATTTAACTCAGGAGTTCTTCTGGGGGAAACAGCATCAGGGGGAACCCAAGCTGGGCATCCATGATATGGCATTAGCCCTGGATAACTAAGTATATATACATTGGCTCTTGAATGTTTGATAATGTTTCCCCCTCAGTTGTATTTCTGGATGCATCTAATGAAAAAAAAGAATGAAATATCTCCCAACTACTAAACAGTATCTATCTTCTTCCTAAGTACCAGTGTAGGGCCTGGTAAATACTGATTGAATGAATGATGTTTTCTTTGATTAGTGCCTACTAGATCAAAATTCATGATACGTCCATTAAGTTTATAAACATTTTATTTTGAAAACAAAGCAAAAAATTAAACTATGCAGCTATGAAAAGAAATACTGACCTGAAGAGTGATATTCTGGGTTGGGATGAAGCTCAGTGGTAGAGCACTTGCCTAGCACTCAAGATCTGAGGTTCAATCTCCAGCACCACCAAAACAAACAAAAAAAATGTTACAGAGTGAGTACTAGTGAGTAGTAGTAGTGCTAGCCATGTAGAGTGCTTCAGGCCTGCCCTCTTCATCACTCTCACCTCTGCCTTATCCCCTAAGCACTGTACTCCTACACAGCTAGTTTAGTACCTATAGGATGTGCGGCTAGGAAGTAAGTGCGGCTCAAGTCCCAAGCAGGAGAACCGTGGGGATTCCTAATCCTCATTGTCACTTCTTCCCCTATCAGGAAGTAGTTCCTTACACACAGGGTCAGATGTCCCTGCACTTATCCTTGCCATGACTCTCATCAAGCTCCAATATAATTGGCCATTCACTATGTGTCCCATCCTGCTCTAGCAGATTCCTTGTTGACAGCGGCAGTTCTGTGCACATCGGATCTCAAGAGCCAAGCACGCAGTTCCAGGAACACAGTAGGCACTCAAATATTCATTGAGTGAGCAAGACAATGAAAAAAGACTGATTGTGCCCTGCCTTAAACTCTGAAGAATCCCAGTGTCTTTTTAAATTTCTGAGTAAATACTTTCTTTCTCACCCCCATTCCATCATCAGTAATACTAAAATAGGGAATAAAAACAAAACTCTGGTTTCAGTTGTTATATCATCAGCCAGCAATAGACTTGCTATTTCTCCAAGGATTATGTGTATAGCTGGGGCATTTTTTTAAATTTTTTAAATTGAAAAGTTCTCATCTTGATGAGCTCTGCAGACTCAGTTTAGAGAAAGAAGCTCAGTACTGATTAATAGAGGCATTTAAGTCTGGGGGAACATGGTCAAATAAATAAACTCTAGGGAAGACTCAATGAGCAGCTTCATATATCAAGGACAATCTCCTGAGAACACCAGCATGGACTATGAGAGGTTTCATGCTTGTCTTTCCTGTCATACACTCAATTTTCTCTCAGGAAAGCAATTGACCAAAAAAAAAATATATATATATATCCCAGAAATAGAAAAAACAACCCACAACCCATAATCTATTTCTGGCTTCTTGGCGAACAATACTAGCTAGAAAACTTCAAACTAATGCCAGTATAAAGCCAGGGGCTACTCATCTAGCTTTAATGTTCACTGCCTTTACTCTGCAAATTCTTCTGAGACTAACCAAGTAGATATTAGCATTTCTAAACAGAATAACCTTTTACCAGTTAATTGTGAGAGCTGATATTTCTGTTCCTACTTTACGCATGAGGCGTACTAAGCTAAGTACATCACTCTGCTCTTCAGCTGAGCTTATGATGTCTCCTTGTAGAAATGTGAAAGCTGCAGAGGTCACAAAAGGAACATTTTAAGATGGAGACATTATATGGATTTCACCATTCAGGGGACACTCTCTTCTGCTAACATTCCCTCTTGTGTTTACAAGAAGCCTGTCCCTCTTCTCAGAGCCCTAAAGCTAAGGCCCTGCAGCCCCTCTATCCCAGCCACAGTGCCACTTCAGTCTCTGGTCTCCATTACTGGGGGTAGAACACTGAAAGCAGGGAGCTAAAACTGACAGAAGGGAGGCTTCTATGATAGATTCCTGCTTTGTGGAAAGTTGCATAGAGACCTGACTTGGCTCTTTTGCCTCTACCTAAAAATGATTATAAAGACATCAGCACCATATGCAAATACCTCAGAAGGGCAGCTACCAATTCATTCATGACTGATAACAAGGAGTGTATTAGTTATCTACTGCTGTGTAACAAATTACTGCAAACTACCTTAAAACCACATGTATTCATTATCTCAGAGTTTCCATGCACCTGGAGCCACACAGCTTCACAGGGTCCTCTGCTTAGGGCCTCTCAAAAGACTGCAATCAAGATGCTAGTCGTTCCTGAGGCCTTGTCTCAGGTTCACCTGGGGAAGAGTCCTCCTCAGCTCTCAAGGATGCTGGAAGTTCCTCCTAGACTATTGGAATCAGAGCCTCAGTTCTTTGCTGGTCGACAGTCACAGGCTGCCCTCAGCTTTGCCACACAGGCCTCACCATATGACAGTGTACCTTCTGGCAGCTTAGGTCATTAAAACCAGCAAGAGTCTGCTGGCAAAACAGAAGTTACAATCTTAAGTGACATCCCATCACCTTTGCTGTGTTCTATGATTTGGAAGCAAGTCTCAGGTCCCACCCACAGTTAAGAGGAGAGGATTACACAAGGGCATGAATCCCAGGAGATAGGTTGAGGTATGTACTAGAGGGAAGCCCCAGCTGCTATTTAACACAGGGCCTATGGGGACCGGAAGAAGGGAAAGAACAAGAAGTCAACTTCCCTATTTGGTTACTACATTCAATAAACAGACTTTCTTAAGCAAACTGGACGTGAAGAGGCCATAATTGATCTATTTAGATAAAGGTGTTGGCCAACTGCTTTTATTCCCAGGCTAATGATGTCCTCCTAGGATGCCCAAGGACTTTAAAAACATGGAAACTTAGCCCATTATTTAAGAGCAAATAGACTAAACCAAACTTCAGACTCTTGACAACATTAGGGGTCTTCAATATGTAAAGCTCGTCGTAAAACTTTTGAATTCTTTACGGTTTGTCCTTTTTCTTCTGTAGGAGGGACATTATTATCTGTTTCTGTCATTGTGTTCTGTCTTCTCTGTCATAACCTAATGCTGGGAGCTATCTTTAAGATTGCTAATTCCTCTTCATTGAGCAATTTGTATCCTGCCATGCAAGGTCCACTGCAAGTAAGAGGAGAAGTTGGTAAGATATTTGACCTACAAACAATGGTCATAAAATCAAATGAAGCCAGTTGATATTAAGACTGAACTAACTTGCCAATGAAGATAAACCATAAATTATGAAAAGACAGAGGACCATCAGAGTCTTCAGGCCATCAAAAATCTTTGAATATCATAATTCATTCTTAATGTAATCTAAATGCTAAGTATACTGGATTCAAACAATCCTACATTTTGGTTTATCTGATAATATTTCTAAGAACTAAGTACACAGTATCCGTTTTGAAATCTGGAAATACTACAAAGGAGAGACTAAGACCACAAAAGGTATGGAACCATACTTGGGTCTTGTTGGCAGAACTTTTTAACTTCATAATATTCTTTCTTTCCTGGCCCTTTCATTTTCTTTAAAATCCACCTAAATTGTACCTTCCTCATGAGGCCTCCCATGAGTCTAGCTATGTGCTACATGTCCTCTTCGATTACTGCTTAATTATTTCTCTTAACCTTATCATTTCCTAAAATTAGATATAAGCCCCTTGAGAACAGAATTCACAGCATCTAATCCTATTTCCCTCAAAGTCCAGGGAATATAGTGTCTTCCTAAAATGCATGCTTAATTTATGAGAAAGACAAAGATGAAATAGGGATTTGATGGAGAAAGAAAGATCTGTTATTTTACTCATACAATTTACCAGTTCAGAAAATTATCAGTTCAAAAAATGTCCAATACGGAATGACATGGTACTAAGACCTCAAAAAGAAACAAACAAATATCACTGGGAATCATTTCCTTTGGCATCTAGAGAAAGAAATAATTGTCAAGGAATCTCTGAGGTCGAGCTTCTAGCTACTAATTTGTTTTGTGTATTTGTATGAAAACCTCAGTCATTTTACACCCTGGTGTCATCCAGAACTGAAACGGTTGACCTGGAGGATTTTACCACTTCAGAATTGTAAGTGCCCAAGCGCAGGATCCCTAACCTCACTCACAGTTTAGGAACTTGGAGAGTGTGGCGCATCATGGGAGATGGGGCTCAGACCACCGAAGAGGATTCTTCCTTATGCTTCCTGTTCTGCTCAGCTCCGTATTTCAAGTGATTGCCACAGAAGCAAGGAGATGTTCTTAGTCTGATTTGTTAGTACCCTAAGGACCACAGAAAATTATGAAAGCATTCCTTATTTTTCAATGGCCTATTTTTCCCCTCATATCCTAAATTTGTTTGCAGAAGGAAAATTTTAATACTTAAATGTGTAGGCCTTTTAGATAAGCACCAAGTATAGCGTTTCCTTAACTCACAAATGCAAATAATGAAACACTCCCACAAAATAGGGAACTTTTCAAAAGGATTAAGAAACAATACAGATTAGAAAAGAAATAGAGTCATTTACTAGCCCAAATAGTTCCGTAACTCCCCGCCTTGAGTCATTTTCCAGCGATCTTTATGCCCTTGTTCTTTCTCCCTTTGCCTTCCTCCATGCATCTGGCATTAGATGGTGCTATAAGGTGTCACAATTTGACTGAGAAATGCCTCTGTCAAACAGAACTCTCTTCAGTTGTCGCTGGGAACTGAGAATTTGGGGGAGCAAAGCCTTACTTGAGATAACCAGATGACTCAGAGAAGGCATGTGGTGTAGTCAATCCTGAAATTTCAAGTGAAACAGCACGACGCATTTTATTATGCCTGTTCACTTTAAACCCCTGGAGGGAGATTAGTGACAAAGTAAATACACATCAAAACAATCTTTACCATCCAGCATGCATTGTTACAGGGGACAAGTTCTCAAAGTTTCCTTATAACATAAAGTAGCTTTGAAGTTGCCTCTGGTTGGAATCAGTTAGCTCTTGGCATGGAAAGCCAAACAGTACTTTCTGCTCCCGGCCTGAAGGACAGAGGCCTCTATCTACCGGAGAAACAAATGCTTGGTGAGCAGCATGTTGACTCCATACTGTTGTTAGGCCTCAAGCTTTGTCTATTTATACAACGGAGGCTATTTTAGAGCAAGTCATACAGACAGCTAGTTGCAAGGAGGGAGGGTGGCGATGGAAGCGGATCATCACCCTGAACATCTGTCACGATTACACACAAAACCCTACTACAAAGTCAATGTGATCTGTTTGGTGCTTTGGACTGTCAAGCTTGGCTGTGTAAGTGCCTGTATCTCACTCTGCTTCTGTCTTTAAGATGCCTAAAACCATAGACTCAGGCAATCAAGGCAGACATAAGCAGCATAATCAACAGGTCACTAGACAAGATGCATCTGACTATTTAAGTCAGAGATGGAGGCACACATTATCACGTGATCTTGTTCTAGTCCAAGAGGAGTTAGGCATGGAAGCAAATATGCTTGCCATTAGAGTCACTGCCAACTGACTCTGCCTCATTCTCAATTGATGAAGCCACGGGCCACTGTCACTCTGAATACTGTCAGCCAGGATGGCAGTGGAAGAGCAGCAGCTCCACAGAAAAGGAAGGCAGCCATCCCACAGAGCTGGTACACGTGGTGATAACTCCACTCCAGCACAGCTCCTCCAGGCTCAGCTTCTTGGCTGCCTACTGCACAGTAAGGGTCTTTGGTCATTTATTTAAATCATATTGACCTAATTTTCTTGGCACTGTTATATGAGAGCATGTTCTTTTGGAGGATCTGGGGAGTGGCAGTGGGTGTCCAGAACACTGTCTCACTTTATCCCCTCAGCTGCATTCACCAGGTCAGAGCCATTGGCCATGTCATGTGTCCCCATCACAGCAACACCATGCATACTAGAGATGGTCTTTTCAAGTCCTCAGTTTATATAAAAACTCTAAAAACAAGAGGCTATAAGAAATGAAATATTTAGATATAATTTATCAACCTTTAGACATAAAAACCAAGTAATGATTTTGTTTTTCTTGATGTTTGCAAGCCCAGTTTTTCAAAACAACAAATGTCTCTGTCATCAACTTAATTCTCCAGAATCAGAAACCCAGAGGCATTTGAACTGGAACAACACGGCAGTCCTCTTCTTCAACAAAGACACCCTGTCCCCATGAGTTTTAAATAGGTGTCACCTCCACACATGCAAAGAGACAATCTATTGAGGATCATGGCAGAGCCTGCCGTGGCTTTAGAGTCACATACCCACCTTTTCTGGAGAACGGATGTCACTGAAAAACAGTTGACAAACATGTTTTAAAAGGAGTAACTTCCCTTACCATGTTTTATTCTTCCATTACATTATGCCTTAGCTTATTACATAAAGGTAGTGTTAATATTCCATTTCCCTCACCCCAAGTTCTATTTAAAATGATATTTATGTTTACTCATTTAGTTTTAAAGTTGGCAATTACTTTGCATCACAGATTCTCAAGGTCTGTTATTTCCCAATAGCTTTGGACTAGGATACAGCAGACACACATGTCAACTTTGTGGTTGGCACCAAAATGGGATGAATAATAACTTCATGATGCAAAGATAACAAGGAAACAGCGTTCCTCCAGCCCTAGAAGATACACAGAAATTTGTTTAAAGGAACTGATCAAAATCACACAATTAGTCTTCTGAATTGGATCTGATATTTCCCTTATCACCTGGAGACATGGCAAGGCAAGAACTAAATATACACGTTGTATTTGACTCCTAATTGGAAAAAACTGATTTTAGTTCATTACCTCCTGTCATCTCCCTTGTCACTCATGAACTTGACACTCTTGTTTCATTTCTTTTTCATAGCTCCAATCAGGATAGAAAA
The DNA here is from genome assembly GCA_004027875.1 of Aplodontia rufa. Lineage (NCBI taxonomy): Eukaryota > Metazoa > Chordata > Mammalia > Rodentia > Aplodontiidae > Aplodontia > Aplodontia rufa. The sequence goes on from PVKS010044008.1 coordinate 6,923, forward strand.
TTAGATTCCCTATGTATTCAGTTGCCTGCTCATTGTCTATCTCCCCTACCGAAATAGAAAGTCAGTGATGGCGTTAATCATGACCTCCTTGTTCCCTGTTATAGCCGCAACAATGAGAAGCATGCCTGGCACGTAAGAGGTACTCGAAACTCTTTGAAAAATGGATCCATCAATTCACAGCAATTCACAGCAATATATCAATTGATACATCAATTCACAGCAAACTTGAACCTCATTGATAATGCAAACCACACTAAGAGCAACTGCTATCGAGTAAGCCCAGTCTCATTTAAGACCATCACTGGCGGACTTCTGAGGCCTACTCTTGTCCACATCAACCTAAATTCAAAGCAATCCAACTTCCTGCCCAAACATGCCATTGAAACTCTACTCAAAAGTTTGCTCAAATATTCTAATGTCCAGTGGCCTCTTCTCTGTGTCCTTTCTAGCTCCATCTTGTGGAAGTTGCCATGCCTAAATCTGTGTATGCTTTGGCTTCTCTCCTTCCTGACCAACTCTGCTTTGATTTTCTTGATTAAGTCCAGTTCTCTTCTTCTGACTGACCACTGGGGCTCATAGCCCTCATTGCTTCACTCTTCCCTCTGTGTTCCCTTCTCCCAATCTCAATTTCCAGTTCTTTCTTCTCCTTTAAGCTCTACAGCCTTTTCTCTAAACTTGTGTGAGACATTTCTTCAAACTCAACATGCTAGAACTATGTATCACTGACATTTATTTATATGGCAACATCTTTTCGCCAGGAAAAATGAAGGCATGGTGCAGCAGGTTTTCTTGGATATCTCATCAATGAGTTGGCCCAGGGCCATGGGCTGCTCAAATCTTTAATAAAAAATATGTTTGACAAATACCAAATGTGTTGATTGCTATGACAGAATGATGCCCCATCCCCAGAATAGATATGGAAATCTTAACCTTCAGGACTTCACAAAATGTGACCTTACTTGTAAATGTCCTTATACATATAATTAGTCAATATCATACTGGAGTAGGGTGGCCTGTTAATTCAATGACCAATGTCCTGTAAGAAGAAGAGAGCCAAGCACCAAGAAAAGCACCATTGAATATGAAGGCAAAGATTGGCATGATCCATCTACAGGCCAAGGAATGCCAAAGATGACAGCAATAACCGAAGGAGCATGCCTCTGTTGAAACCTTGATCATGGACTTCTGCCTCTAGAACTATAAAAGAACACAGTTTGACCATCGTAAGCCACCTAGTTCATGGTACATTATACAGAGCCCTAAGAGACTAACTGAATGAAAGAACAAAGCTTTAAGATCAGATAACCTGACATCAATCCTTTTTCTGCCATTCAATTATGTGAGCTTGGAAAATTAATTCACTTCTCTGTGTCTCAGTTTTTTTAATCTGTAAAATGAGGATAATAGTTGTTTCACAGGATTTGAAGAAGAATTACATTTATAGTGTATATTACAGACTTCACGGAGAGCCTGGCTTAGTATGTGCTCAAACATGATAACTTCTTAGGCATGTCTGTTGTCCCAGCAACTCTAGAGGCTGAGGCAGGAGTATGAAAGTTCCAGGCCAGCCTCAGCAACTTAGAGAGATAAGTAATAAAAATAAGTAATAAAAAGAGCTGAGATGTATCTCAGTATAGCACCCTTGAATTCAATACCCCATGCTACAAAATAATCAAATGAGGGGCCAGAGCAGAGGCTCAGCAGGTATGGTGCTTGCTTGGCTTGCAGGATGATGCAAGTTCACACCCCAACACCATGTGCACAACGAAATTTCAGAGCAACAAAAGCCACATGAGAAACTAAAATTAAAATTACTTTTTCTCTCTCTCTCACTGTCCCCATCTTTAAAAAATGATAAAAATAACAACAGCAACAATAATAATCCTTTCCCATTTGCACTTTGACATAGCCTTTTATTTATAATTTCTCTTACATTCATTAGACAAATATATATTGAATGCTTTCTCGGAGTTAGACACTATTCTAGACATTTAGGGTATAAAAGGTAAACAACACCATCCTCAGAGCGCTTGCCTATGGAAGCCTATTTTTTTCTTAATGAATGAACAAATGAACTAAGACTGTCACCACATTTTATCTCAAGCTCTGCGTCAAGGCATTATGATGATAAGAAAGAATGAGTGGATTTGGCTATAAAGCAAAGCAGGTCCTTCTGCAGGCATCCAGACACTCACCACGAAGACCTCATACCTAGGGCATTGTTTACCATAATATGAAGCACAGCTAAGGTGATCCTTCCCTTTAAAATGTAAAGGGAAAGAAAAACAATTTTTATTAGTTTACTTCATTGCAATTCCACATTTTCATGAGAGGTGGTAAAAAAAATTGAATTTTGTATAAACAAAAAAAAAATTATTAAATGGTTAAGCTGTCATGTGCTCACACACCTTCAAGTAAACCTTCACCACTGAAAAGGAATATTGCTCTCAACGTCTTTTCCAACCTTAAAAAGAACCTCTTTATACAGTTATGATCATTTTACCATTTTCTAAAATGTATGTAATGGTAGGCCGTGAAGCAATGGGAAATTCTAAGTGTTACAGAAAATGTAAAGCGGCAGCAGTTACAAACCAACAAAAGAGCTCATGCACTCTAGAATGCTAAGCAAGAATGAAGAGAGGATCGACACATTGCTCAGATGAAACAGTATTTTCAGGCATCTGATAAGACACATTTATCACCGAGAAGGATGCCGGGTAATGGAAGCATTCGGCCACAGTGCTGCATGGAGCATCCTAAAGGGGACTTCTCCCCCTTACCCCCTATCTCTCTAGGACACTGCAGTCTCATCCAGTAACCACAGGGGACTACTAAGCACTTGAAATGTGACCGATGTAGACTGAGATAGACTGAGATGTGAAGACTGAGGACAGACTGAAAAAAGAAATATAAACTGCATCAATCTTGTACATTGACTGCTTTCTGAAATAATATCGGTGGCCTACACAAAATGTTATAAAAATCAAATTCATCTTTTACTTTTTCATAAATCTAAATATACAACTGGAAAATCAAAATTCTGAGGTTCACATTTTGGCTTACCTAGGATTTTCACCAGAAAACACTATTCAGGTTCCAGAATTCCTGGCTGTAGAAAATGGCAAAGTCTTATTGTAGTAAAGATCAGGAGTCAAGTGATTAACCCCCACCACTACCCGACTGTTTGCCTTTGAACAAAGAAAATCATTTAACCTATTGAATCCACTGTTTATTCCTTCGTAGAGGGGAAGAAAAAAGGAAAAACTAATGTGTTAAATTAGATCCTCTTGAAAGCTCAGCTTTTGTACCTGGACTTGTAATAGCCTTAGGGACACCTTTACAGAGATCTTTCTTCAACCTCTGACTGATTAACCTGCACATAAATAAGCCAGGAGTCCTTTTAGCAAGTTGAAGAAACAAGATTTGAGCCAGCTTAGGGCAGGGGGGAAGCATAGATTCTAGAGAGCCTCTTGTAGTCAATTCAAAGAATGAAAGTGTAGGAAGGCAAATGTATGGCTGAGTCTTAGCAATACCTGAAACCAACTGCTCCAACCACAGGGTTTCTGCTCTAACTCACTTCCCTGTCAGCTTCATTGTGACTGTAGAGCAGCTTCCTTCACATGCAGGGAGCATAGCAATACTCTTACATTTCCCACTTTTACATTTTGTCATACGTGCCATCCCTAAGTAACTAGCTCATGCCCTCATAGTCCCACACACAGAAATCCTAGGAAAGAGCTCGGATTGATCCTGTTTGAGTCAGGTGCCCAGAATGACACCAATTAATGCAGTTAAGTGGAAGGGATCTACAGGGAAATACAGCTCTTGTGCTAACCACAGGGTTGGAGAGACAGATTAGTTCCCATAAGAGGGATGATACTGCTCCAGGAGAAGTAAAGGCACAAAGGAGGAAATCTGACAGCTATCCAGTGTACTGTGAGTGTGTTGATAGTGTTTCAGAGACATCGTTACATGGTGTTTCTGCTTGTGAGAGGTGTACTCTGACGCTCTCACGCAGGATCTGGCCCCTCGAGGAACATGGCGTCTCTATTCCAGGTTGCTCTAAGGAGCTTGTCAGTCACAGTTCAGACCCCATTCCACCCTGTAGACTATCAGGAAGGGCATTTGACTCAGACTAGCCCAACACTGCCACATTCATTTCCCTGAGAACAGCAATCACTTCAGAGGTTAGCACATGACAAAAGGAAAGTTAATAACGGTCCTTCTAGAATTTCACTATAAAACTGGAAAGTGAAAGTTTTCTTTCCACAGGGAGTAGTAAGCTAAAAGGATGGTAGTCTTGGACTATTAGAGACCAGCTCCCTGAGTGTACAGAGGAGGCAGATCATTCATAGGACAGAACAACACACAGGAGGAAGCCAGGATGATAAAAAGGGGGAAAAAAGAGAGGGAGATGCAGAAGGAAGAGGAAACCTGCAGGTGAAACCCCAGACCCAGCTAGGCCTGAAGCCAGAGCAGCCTTGGACTCCAGCTCTCTGGAACAGCGGATTTTCTAGTCTGCTTGAGCTCAAAGCCTACCTTTGGGATTTTGTATTAGAATGAGTACCCAAACACCTTCTATTCTGATTGTTTAAAGCTGAAATCAATTAAATTCTTAACTTTCAACCTGTGTGCTGATGCTAAGCTAGCCTGCCAATGACAAAAAGCCTAAAATAGGCCGAGTCAGTATGTATAGACAGTAACATAGGTAAAGAACAAACCATGAGAAACACAAGTCTGCCCTGCACGTAAGCCCTGGTGGCATTTGCTTAGCCACTGATTTGCAATCTCTTAGGGGGTAAGAAACACTTTTATCTTTGTACACTAACTGCCAGGCACCACGCCAGGCAGTGAATGCTTGTGGAAGGAGAGTAGAAAGGAAATTAAAAAGGCAAAAAAAGATATTTCATGCAATTTTTTTGCCAGCATATTTGTATTGTGCTACAAAGCACAATGGTGAGTTTTTATTTAACTGTTAGTTTATAGCATAATATACCAGTAGAGGGATGATCTGATTCTAAACTAAGAATAACATAATAATAATTATTAAAATATCATCTAACATTTTCTTTCTTTCTTTTGGCACCAGGGTTTGAACCCAGAGGCGCTTAAACACTGAGCCACATCCCCAGCCCTTTCTATTTTCTATTATGAGATAGAGTCTTGCTAAGTTGCCTAGGGCCTTGCTAAGTTGCTGAGACTGGCCCTGAACTTGCCTCAGCAGCCTGAGCCACTGTCACCCTGCCAGGCTCCAGTTAACATTTGTTCTGCGTGTTTACCATATCGCAGGCACCCTGCTGACTGTTTATATGCTTTCTACATAGAACGTTGACTCGAAACTAAGAAGATAAAAATATTTTAGAATATATTATAGTGCTTTATAGAATATTGCCATATGTATCTTCTTGCTTGTAATTCTTTGCCACCCAGGGAAGTAGGTAGGAAAATATGAATATCTCCCAATTCGTGTATGAAAAAAATAAAGCTTCAAGAAGTTAAAAGACTTTTCTTAAGTAACAATAGTAGGAACTCAGAAGAGCAGTCCAGATCTCAGGACTCCATAGCAGAACTGGCTCCACTGCAGAACGAGCATTAGCATCGTTCCAAATTAACTGAGAAGAGTCAGCAACCTGGCCAATCTGCCAGTTGTACTGGAAATGGCCTCACTGGCGCCCCTCACTTCCCATTTCCGAGGCATTTTCAACGTTAATTTCTGCAGTAAAATTCCTCTCTGCAAACTCCCTCCTTTCCCTTTTACTCTTAATAATCCATTTACCAGAATGAAACCAAATGTCATGACTTGTAACTACTGGAAGGGTTTGCTTGCAAATGGGAAACTGTGGACCTTCCCCTAAAAGCAACACCTGCTGCTTCTAAATAAGAAGCAGGGAACCTCCCTTCCCCATAATTCGAAGAAAAGTTTTCCTACACGTTCCTGCCAGAGAAAGCTAGTTGTGACTGCTACACAGCTATTTCCAACCTCACTCTGGTCTTAGCATCCTCAGTAAAAGAGGCTACAGAGTAAGAGGGATTCAGAACCCCCATTACTGCCTCAAGTAACATCTTACTTTCAGTGCATTTTTAACATGTCAGACAAAATCTGATATTCACATCGTACACACAATATAATTAGAGACACATGTGGGTGAACAAGAGCACATATCCATGAATGGTGGTGCACACTGCAGCCACTCAGGAGGATTACTGGAGACCAACCTGGTAACACAGCGAGATCCCATCTCAAACAAACAGGGACTGGAGCGGTGGCTCAGCGGTTACAGCACTTGCCCCGCATGTGCGAGTACACAAGTTCAAACCCCAGTATCATGTACACAATGAAGCCTCAGAGCAACGAAAGCCACATGAAAAACTAAATAAAATTGTTTCTATCTCTCACTGTCCCTCTCTCTTAAAAAAAAAAAGACAGGAACACACAATATGTGACTTGCACAGTTATATATACTGAGAAACAATTCTGTGAAACAGTTTGTCATAGCCCATTTTGCACTTCTCAGACAGAATACCTGAGACTTGAGTAATTCATAAAGAACAAAGACTTATTTCTTATCATTCTGGTGACTGGGAAGTTAAAAATCAAGAGGCTGGCATCTGGCAATGGCCTTCCTGCCACTCCATCCCACAGGAGGAGGCAAAAGGGGCTGAATTCATCACTTCAAAGCAACACTGATCCACCCACGAGAGAGGAGCCCTCACAGCCTGATGACCCCTGAAAGGTCCCACCTCTTAATACTGTTCCAATGCCAGTTAAATTTCAACATGAGTTTGGGAGACAATAAACATTCAAATCATAGCACAGTTGGTGAATTGAATTCATTTTTATTACTTTTTTCATGACAACTATTAGAGTCTTTATAAAAGTCTTAATATTTCATTCCAAACAAAAAAAAGAGAGAGGTGACAAATTGAGTACTACAATCATTTCCTAAGAGCTAGATGCATTTATTTTTTACAAGACTATAAAAGAGTAGGAATCCCCCTTTAGCCTGCCAGGAAACGAAAGCTTAAGAGTAAATTCTGGGAACAAGTATTTTGTTTTTCCTTTTATAAAGAATATTTGGCTGCTACTGCTCTTAATCCAGGAATATTGTTGAGGGTCTGTTATGTGCCAGGCCTTGTGTTTGGAACTAGAATCATGCATGTGCATGCAACATATCTTTCTGCCCCAACATGCTATTGTTCACTTATTAATTCAAACACATTTATTAAGCATTTTGTTTGCTCTAACACATCATATGTTTTTTGAGGGAAAAAAAACACCAGGTAAAAAATTAAAATCTATTCCTTGTAATTTACATATGAAGTAGGGGAAAACATTAAAAATAAATTTTAAAAATAGATATTTACATTTAGAAACTGATAAAGACGGATGAAGTCTTTGAAGAAACTACCAGTTAAGGTTTTAGAATTTCAGAATGCTGTGGGGAGGGAATTCAATTTAAAGTGATTAGTGGAAACCTCTTAAGGGACAGTACTTGAGCGGAGGCCTGAAAATATGAAGAGTCACATGGCATGGAGATCTGAAGAGTGCGGCAGCAGAGGCCACTGTGCAGAGGAGCCTGTGGCTGAAGCACTGAGCAGGGGGAAGGGCAGTAAGGATGACACTGGAGAGATGGGCAGGG
>PVKS010044009.1:0-14570 GCA_004027875.1 Aplodontia rufa
GAAAACGAGTCAACCACATGCAGCTGATGGCAGCCCAGAATCCCTTTATGATCAAGGCACACAGGTTTTTATATATGGAGGAGGGGAGATAGCCAAGGAATCAATAATCCTTCTAAGGGAGTTGCCAGGGGTTATGCAGATTTTGAGTACAGACAAACAACTAGGTAGGGAACAGCCTGTGGTTAGCACATTCCAACTCATCCTAACTCTTTGCATAAGAATTAGGAAGCCTAGCAAAGCACGACCTAGCAGCCCTTCCTGAAGGAACTTATGGAAATAGTAACAAGATCGCTCTAGGGCAGCTGTTGAAACGGAGTGAAGGGCAGACCCAACAGACCAGTGAATTTTGAGGTACCAAAATGTGCAATTTTTCTGTGAGCATTAAAATGGAATATCAAAGTGAATAGGTGATTGAAATCTCCACCATAGCTGATGAAGTTTTTATATCAGCTGCAAAAAGAAAGATTAGCCAGAAATAATTAATGGAACTGTAGAATCATTGAAGGAATGCGCAAAATATAATGACTTAAGTTATAATATTGTGAAGTTGCCAATATTCATGGTTTTAAGGGGTAAACTCCAGAGATTTTAAGAAAATATAATCTGTGGAATACAGAAAATTAATTAATAAAGATAAGAAGCAGAATTTTTAAAAATTTCTGGAAACCTTTTATGGATTGTTCAAAGGATGTCATGGAATCTTCATTCTAGGGTTCTCAAAAATTACTCTATAACAGTGTTTAAAACATTTGGGGGGATGAGTTTCAATTACCAGGACTGCCTTCAGGTTTGGGTATTTGGCTTGTTTACTTATTTATTTAATGCGAGATCTATGTGATTCAACAAGCTGAGGGGTAACCCTAAAGTAAGTTATCCGTATTTGTCTTTGTAATTTGTTGGCCATTTTTATTCTACTTACACAATTCTATGAGTATTATTTCTATAGTGAGATAATTTTCAGCTTTAATATGTAGTTTAACTTCAGTGGCAATTATTTCTTGTAAATTAATCTCTAGATGCAAATATTAAAAAGACAGTTTAATGATAGTAGAAGCATGTTTTTAAAAACATAATTGGCTTCTCAGGTTGTGAAGGTTGTTGTTTTTCATTCTGTTTCACATCTGCATTGTAAACAATTCTAAACCCTCCTGAGTTATCTACCATTAGCTAATCATATAAGAGAATATTGCTATAAATTAGAACTGTTGCTCTGTCTTCTTGAGAGGAGCTAAATTAAAAGAAATTAGACCTTTAGGTCTCTGTTTCAGTATTCCTCTACAACAATATTTCTTGGAGAAATGCCATTTCTGCCTTCAGTTCTTTAACTCAGGATTATTCTCTATCCATTGAATGAGAAACTCAGTTTTTATCCATACAATACCTATGTCAAAATATTATAATGATTATTTGCTTTGTCTGAGGTCAAAATGCCATCTGCTATAAGTTAAGCATTTTTAGAACATGGTGCTGCCTAAAATATCAATAATCAGTGTTTGAATTGTTAGTCAAAAGATGGTTTTCAACAAATGCCATATACTCTCTTCAAATTTATTCATATTTAAAGTTAAAAATAGTATCATCTATGTGAAATAAAAACAACAACTCAAGTTCACTCAGATAATTTTAGCATTACAAAACATATAATACTTACATAATACTATATAGTATGATATGTTGATATTTATATTTGTAGGTTTACAGTTTTCTTATTAGTTTTCTTAAGTAATTTGAAAATATAGAATGTTTTTTCACCTTATTGTGAAATGATTAAATCAATTTGTGTTGTACATTCAAAGTTGCACTTTAGTTCATTCCCTAATGTAATCCTGAATTAGAAATCAAATTAACATATACAACTTGATAGTCTTCATATTTTGCAAGATAAACTGCCATAAAATTATGTATGGAAATGATAACAAGTGAGGAAAATTTAAATACACACATTAAGTCCTTTATATTAAATGATGTGTGCATGATTTAATTAGTTGGAAAAGGCAGATTAAAAATAACATAGTATGACTTTACTTTAGATATTTTTACTTGATGTTTTTCAAAACCTCTTCATCAGTAATATATTACTCCTTGAATTCTATATTATGTAAATTACTTTTGCATGATTTTTTATCTGATTCAATATTTCTAAAAGGTAGATTTTACTTTTTCCATTTTACAGAAAAGAAAAAGAACAGTCACAGAAATTAAAAGACTTTTATTGACTAGTGCATAGCCCAGGAAATCAATCTTAACTTGGATTTTCAAACTCCAGATTTGATACGTGATTTCTCAAATTTATGTACTTTCTTTACATTTCAGACCTTGATATTTCATTTATCTGATGGGTTGGAGAAAATTGCACATTTGAAGATTTTATTTTTCATTTTAATGATGGAAGCAACGATTTGTTCCTCAACTTTCTGACCCTACGTGGCAGTTGGATATCTTTGTGAATTCATGACCATCATCCCTCTCCCACCTATCATGAGTGTGTTTACCTGTACATGCATGTGTACACACACACACACACACACACACACACACACACACATACACAAAGTTCTAATTCTTTTTATTAAACAGATACAAGTTTTTACTGCAGCATAAGTAATTAACACTAACTGAACTGTTTAAAGTAACACACAATTGTTATCTTATAATAGATTTCATGTCTGGAAACTGAGCATAAATTAGGAGGTCACTGCTCAGGCTCTCTTTACACTTAATACAAGGTGTCATGTTGGGCTGCAATCTCATAAATGAAACCCTCTCCCAAGGTCATTGATTGGTGATGGGATTAAGTCCCTTACTACTTTATGATCAAGGTTCTCAACTCCTAGAAATCACCAGCTTCTCCTTGCAGCACAGTCATTTCTACAACATAGTAAGTCCTCAAGGTCAGCAGTAAACTTTGTCTCTCATGTGCCACAAGGGAGTTTTTATGAATAATGGAATCACTAGTTGAGTATCTCATTGCCTGTTAAATAAGGAATGTTTACAAGACCATTTAGTGCAGAAGCACGTACTGAGTAAATATAGGGACCAGAGATCCCTGGGCCTTCTTAGTTCTTCCTACTATGGTGACTCATTTAGCAAGAAAATGTTAGATTCTTAATATTGGAAAAATGATAAATTTATCTTTATAATATATATTAAATGTATTTAAGAATCTTTCCAGAATATATTACAGTGGAAGTAAACATATAAAATGCAAGATATTCTCAAAAACTCAATTGCTTTTTATATTTTCTAGATATTTAGAATTATAATAAAAATAAAAGGAGAAAACAATGAATATTTAAAAGCTCTTCAAAAAGATCTGCTGAATTGCTAAAATTGTATGTTAGGTTGATATTGAAATAGGCTTTAGACAATTAAAAATATCAAATCCATCTATGGTGGTGGGTGCCTTTGATCCAAGCTACTCAAGAGGCTGAAACAGGAGGATCACAAGTTCTAGAACAACTTGGGCAACATAAAAAGACTTTAACCAAGACTTTAAAAAAAATCACTAAATTCTATTATGTGTGGACATATCTCTATCTCTCTATTTACTTACCTATCTATATTACATATGGTAGGAAACATTATGAAAATACATGAAGTAAAATATCAGGTTATGATTATACCAAGATTATGGAATTTAGGTAATTTCATTTTTATTACATTTCCTTAATTTAAAGATTTCAATTTCATGAAATCATTTATATAATAGTGACAAGGAATTAAAATTAAGATATTATAAGTGCTTAAGAGCAAATTTAAATAGCAGATATTATTATATAGCATTTCATTATGGTATAGGTTAACACATATTTACTACAGATGAGATTTGGTATTCTGTATTCTTTTCCACATTTAGAAAGACTCAATTATTTATAGAAAAACTTTTCTCTCTAATTTTATTACAATAAAATAATATCCACACATAAGAGTGAAAAAATTACAATATGTCTGCTATAGAAATAAAGCAAGCTGGTTAGTAAGGAGTAAATTGGTGGGTTAGAGCCTTGACAAAGTATCAGGCAAACATTGCAAATATGCTTAAATATTTAATTATAAATGTGCATAAATAAAAGTGACTCTAGGTTTCTTTAATTAAGAAAAACATTGAAGGCTATGTATTCTCTTTTGGGAATAGCTTTAGGACAGCTTTATTATGATTCACCAGGTTTTGTTTTTGTTTTTATTTTTTGATATGAAACATTAATTTCATTGATCCTTTTTAGGTTATATTTGTTGATTAGGAACTCATTTAGCACTTCGTATATATTATTTTGGTTGGTGCACATAAAATCTTTGTGAAATATATACTATTATTTTTCTCAACTTACCAATGGAAAACTAAAACATAGTTTTCAAAAATTGCACTACTCATGCACTTAGTATGTGGCATATTTGAACCCAGGAAATTTAATCGATGTGTTAATCTTTGTTATATTAAGATATTAGATCATATAAACATTCAGCTTTGATTGCCTTTTTGATTGTTTTAATCAGAGATAACTTTTAAATTTTTTCTTCCTCTTTTTTTAAGTTCCCAGTGTATTTGTTCATATATTGAAAATCTTTCCTCTTAACTCTTGCCTTGAAATGATGTGAATTTTGTCTTCTATAAACTATACATCCATGTTCTTTCACTTTCTTTAGTGAGGTACAAGGAGGCGTTGGAGGTCAGAACAAAATGACCTTTCCAAATACTACAGCGCATTGAAATGATTTGGGGGTGGCAATAGACAATAGACTGATCATCTCAGTTATTTGGTGGCCAGAACCCCTTTCTTCACCCAGACAACAATAATCCATCTACTTACGTAGGAGTATAGAAGTAGAAATTCATATATAAGTTCTTGGTTATAACGGTTGTAAATTTTTTTTCCACAGTGCTCTCTGCTGGTATTGTATGAAGTTTTTATATTTAAAATTTCGATCCATTTGGACTATATCCTGCTGTCATAGATGATTGATAAGGTACTTAACTTTACTTCAGTCTTCTAATCAAATATCTCAACACAATTTATTGAACATTCCATCTTCAATAACTTGAGGTGTATTTATTTAATAGGAATGGCTAGAATATATATTTGCTTTTTATGGTCTTTTAGCTCTGCTCCTTGATTTTATGAATCGAGTTTTATTTTTTTGCCCAAGAAGATCGCATATGTTTCTTTAGAGACTCATCATTTTTTTAATCTGCAGAAACCTTACATAGGTTTAACTTTTCTTTTTTCCTTTTCTTAGTAATATTAATTGTAAATAATGTATCACTTCTATAGTTATTAGGAATCAGATATTTTTTCCATCTGTGTATTTAAGTTAATTATACAAATGTACTGATGTCTATATATTAATTTTATACCACCTTTATCAATTATTTATAATAGTTACTCAGTTGATTCACAAGCATTTTCTAATTTTGAAATTATATCATTTGCAGATGCAGATTGTTTTCCTTTGTCTCTCATAATTTTATCAAATTTATTTCTTATGTTTACTTATTTTAGCAATTCTAAAATGCTTATATTTCGTATACATACAGATATGTATATTTATCAATTGAGACAAATTTTATTATTAAGAAATAGTCATTTTGATATTTAAAAATAAAAATAAAATAGATATTGGGTGCTTAAAATTGTCTCCTAAACTTTTAGATGAATTTTCAAGTAATGTTTTCCTTAGATTTATTAGTATATGTTTTAGTCATTTTTTCTGTTGCTGTGACAAACTATCACAGACTATGGAATTTGTAAAGATAAGAATTTTATCTGACTCAAAACTGTAAAGTCTGGGAAGTTCAGGGGCAACATCACAGCTGCTGAATAGGTTTTTATGTGGCATTACCTCATGGCAGAAAAGGGAAAGGCAACACGAGAGACAAAAGCAAGCCTAGCTAGGCAATTGCTTGTTTAAACAACCTACTTCTGCAGGAGTGCATGCAGTAAGCCAGTCATCACCCCACACTGGGCCCCATTTCCTGATGCTGCTACTGCCCATTGGGCCACCCTCATCACAGACACAGTGGAAACTCCAGTTCTAATACAGGAACTTTTTTTTTTTTTAATTTTAGAATTTAAAGTTTTTTTTTTAAAATGTCAATATGCTTTATTTTAACTTTTTCATTGAGAGATTTATTATAGAACAATCATTCAAGTTTTTAACAAAATAATATAAAATGTGTATAGATTCTGGATATTAGAATTACCACCAGGAATGCCCCCCCAATTACCCACCCTCATCCCTTCCTTCCCCTTCCCACAATATCTCTAAAAAAGCTACTCATCTGTGGAGGCTGGTACTAGACCCTGGCCATTGAGAGAGGTGGTCTAGTATCATGTGTTAAATCCAGATAAGGTGTAACGTTATACAACACAGGAACTTTTTGGGACACAGTCAAACCATAGCAATAGTTTGATAAATCTATAGTTATAGCCTTATTTTCTTAGAATGAAACTCACTTGTTCAGCTTTTATTATTTTTGTACTGTGCTGATGATTTATTAATATATTTTATTAATAATTTTCTATTAATAGTTGAAAGTAAAATAATGTGTTTTCAATTATATATCCTTCATTTTTTGGGCAAAATTTGCATATAAGTCATCGTGTTATTTTAGCCAGTGTGCCCAGACCCTGGTGTGGTTCCAGTGTGGATTAAGTAGGGACTACTTTATTTGTTCATGAGAATCAATGTACTTTCCAGTTTCTTTCCTTTTTTATGTTTGTGTTGGGGGGGTTGGGGGGGTGCATGTACGTGCGCTACTGGGAATTAAATACCAGGTTTCTCTATTTTCTTGTCCTAATTCCCACAGTGGTTCCACTCCCTAATATTACATTTGAGTACAGTTCTTGTCAATAGTCCTCTGCTTTGGTGTTTTCTTAGATTTTATTGATCCTCCAAAATTTTTTCCTGAGTTAATGTTCTCAAAACATTGCAATGAAAGCAGCATTACTGAATTCTTACATATCTGAAAGTGCTATTCTCTTGATTTTAAGCTTGAACGATAGTTTGGTTAAGTAGTGTTTTAGTAAACATTTTTATTTTTTCCACAGGGACCAGAATACCTATAAGAACAATTTAGAGGAGGGAAAACTTATTTGGGTTTGAGGGTTTTAGAAGTCTGGAAGAACCAGAAGAGGGAAACTCCTCAGCTCTTGGCAGAGTCAGGAGAGAGAGGGAGAGACAGAGAAAGAGGAAAGAGAGCAAGACAAACAAAGCCAGTAAGTGCTGGTAGGAAGAACAACCCTTTCAGGTAGGTCACAGCCCAGTGACCCACATCCTCCAGTCATGCTCCACCTCCCTACAGTTACCACCTGGTTAGTCCCTTCAAACTAGGGTGAACTGGTTAGGTTGCAGCTCTCATAGCGCAATCTGATTATTCCTGCGTCAACTGGAACTTTTAAGGGATTCTTCCTTTAAAAACCACAACAGATATATACTTGTTCACTGAAATTTTTATAAGTAATGCTTCAATGTCTCTAAGCATTGTTGTCATAAACATAGGCTAGATGGATCCCCCACTGCTCTCTTCCATGAATGCTTTCTGTCTCTTTGTCTTTCCTTTTCTTTTACATTCACAATTGTTCTATTCTGTTATTTTGCTCTCTTCTTTGAAAATTACAAATAAGCCTATTCCTTATATGAATCCTTCAGTTTCTTTTTGATTCTTTTATTCATTTTATCGGTATCTTTATGATATCTATGTATTGAGACACCTAACTTGGTGTTTTCAA
The DNA here is from genome assembly GCA_004027875.1 of Aplodontia rufa. Lineage (NCBI taxonomy): Eukaryota > Metazoa > Chordata > Mammalia > Rodentia > Aplodontiidae > Aplodontia > Aplodontia rufa. The sequence goes on from PVKS010044009.1 coordinate 7,728, forward strand.
TGACATCAATTTTCAATTATGTTCTACTAATTTCAGTTTCATTTTTATGAAGTATTTCATTTCTCTTATACTCCATTCTGAGAAAAAAACAAAGCGTGTTTACCTTCTTGTGTTTGTCATCGGTTCCAAGATGTTACTTTTTTGCTTTAGTTTTTTTTTATACTACCATTTCAATTGTGTTACAATGTATAATCTTATAAATTTTATTGTACCATCCCTTCTAAAATATTTTATAGTTTTTATCTTATATATTTTTCTTTCTTTACTTGTTATGTGATCTTTACATAAATTCTGCATTGATTTATTTTAAATAAATACCACAGTAACTGAGATTCAACAGACTGTGTTATTGGTGGAGGAATTGGTTACAATGACGTGTCAGCGTCATGTTTTGGGGTGGTATTGAGCTTGAGAACAAATTTGTATGTTTGGTTTTGTGGTTTTGTACTGGTATTCTCCCAAACAATATGAAAGATGGTTGTTGGTTATTTCCTTGTTTTGTTTTTCCTGCACAGACATGGTTGTGGTTCAATATTTGCAGCTTTTAGACAAGCTTCAGTCATTTTCTTCCACTAGTTTATTTCACTGCCTTTTGGTTTCCAATGCTGTTGGTGAGTTATTGGATGCAAGCCTTTCTATTACAAATTGTTTGGGAAATGTAAGCATCTCACTCTCTCTGTCTGGGCTGCATTTGTGTGCTTTAGACATATAGTAGTATTACTTACCTCCAGTGCAGAGGTTTAATTATAATATCTACCGAAATTATTATTTTAGATATGTCAACTCTTTATTCTGCTTAGTGAGATTGGATATAAAATTTGTTTTCACTTTTCTTGATTGTTCCCTTGCTTTTATCTCTTTATTTGCATTTCTCTAGCATTTCTTCATCTGACTTCTGTTGATAATCTTGAAGTAGGACAGAAGACTTAAGAATATGTAGAAAAGAGACATGAGGGATAACACGAGTGGACAGAATTCAAAGTCCATATTTCTATAAAGTCCTGTTTATATATCTTGGTCTCAGACAGTACTAGTAAATCAAATATTTAACCTTATTCACAGGTACACCAATGTAATTGTGTAGTCAAAAAACAGAATGAATCAAAACGAAGGCAGATAATCTCCATATCCCCTTCTCAGTAATGGTCAGTACATCAGCAAATGACACCCAGTCTTGGTAATGATCTACAAGCCCAGATACCAACACAAAGAAGAACTGAAGACACCCTCTTACATCACATCCTGGTACTAGCGATCTTAGTGTATAAATACACCTGGCTGAGATGTAGCTAGCATGCTCCTATCCAATGCCCACCTTTTATCTACCCTGTCTCTATATGTGCAACTCTCTTTCTCTCAATAGTGTGTGGCTCACTTTGACCCATCCTCAAATTTCTCTTTGCCATTGCCAAGAGGAGGACTCTGGCAGCCTGGGTTGAGGTCCATTTCCTTTTTGGGAGATCTTCTCAGGACCCTGTCCTAGTGGCAATCTTTACATTATTTCTTTTACTAATGTGTTCTTTTTAATAGCTGTTTTCTTTGTTGTTTCCCTTGCTCCAGTCTAATGAGCTGTGAATATTCTCATGTCCCTTTACATTATATGTAACTCTCATTTATTGCTCTATTTTTAGTTTCAGCTCATTATCATATTTTCTCTTGAATTATGTTCCTTCTGTATCAAAAATCCCTATTCAGATATTTTTGGATATACTAGGTCACTTTGTCAGTATTCATTTAAATTTCAAACAAACACATTCCCATGTTAGTACTATTTTATAATTAACCATTTAGATTTAGCAATACAACATTCATTGCTCAACTAATTTCCTGTTTTCATATTTCTCCACACTTAATTTATTATTGTCATTCATGAGTTTCTTTTTTTTTTAGTTTTTTTTTAAATATTGTCCTTAAAGTGTATCTCTGCAAAGTTGTATTTCATGGTGAATTGATAAACAATAATTAGAAATAAAACTATTGAGAATGAATTTTCATTTCCAAGTATTTTGTAAATGTTAATCCTTATGTTTGACCAGCTCAAGTTATTGATTCCTTTTATACAAAAGGTTCTTAATCACCTCCACCCTGAAAGCTTGTCAGACTTCCAATTTGTACTTTCAATGTTGTTCCAGGGCTGTATTATTTTCCAATTTTCCCTCCCATAAACTTGGTAAAACTTCCTATCAGGAAGAGTAAGTATTTCTTATCATTTATTTACTTATCCCTCTCTTTACTCTCTAACTTTCTGCCTTTCTGATGTTATCATGACACTCAGTAATACTGTGGACACATCTTTTAAGTTTTGGTTATTTTTATAATCTTAATGAATTTTGTATTTTTTTGGTACTGGGGATTGAACCCAGCAGTACTTAACCACTGGGTCACATACCCAACGCTTCTTGTTTTTTATTCAGTGACAAGGTCTCGTTAAGTTACTCAGGGCCTCTCTAAATTGCTGAGGCTGGCTTTGAACTTTAAGTCCTCCTGCCCTATTCTCCTGAGCTCCTGTAATTATGGAGTGTACCACTGCACTCGGCCTATTATGCTTTATTTTTTGTTTGTAATTTTGCTCTAAGTAAACCTATATTTAATAACTATGTTTAGTGGAAAAGGCAGGTCAAAATGTACTATGTACAAATTCCACCTAATTCAGAACAGGAAATTCCTTAGTGATTGAAACATAAAAATTAAAAAACAATGTAACAAAAATAAAATAGGAGATTAAATAAAGATGAAAAAAGAGAAGAGTAAGCTTGAAAATAGATTGAATAGCACTTCCAAATATAAGAGATAAATGTAAAATTACAATTAATGCCAGCCTCAGCGACTTAGTGAATTCCTAAGGAACTTACTGTGAACTTGTCTCAAAATAAAAGAATGAAAACATTTTTAAAAAGTTTGTGGATGTGACTCAATTGTTAACCACACCTGAATTCAATCTCTATTACATCTCTCCTCAAATTAAAGACTAATTCTGAAACATGGAATAAAATCAAGTACAACGTATATTAAATCCAAATTCCTGAATTATATAATAAAGAAAATGCGAGAGAAATATTGAAAGAGATAATAGCTAAGAAATAAAACATTGGTAAAATAAATACTATTTGTGATTATTGAACACTGTTCCAAAATACGTCAGGTTGGGAAAAACAAAACAGAGATAACATGTCAACAAAGATTTGGTTTCCAGATTGCTGTACAAATCTACATATAAATATTAAAACATAATAGAACAGAACAGGCAAAGAAATATAAAATGATTACTTTTGTATTTCAGAAAAGAAAATATTTATGGAAATAACATATACAAAAATATACCGCCTGTTGTAACAAAACATATGTAAATTGAAATCACAGAGACCTCATTTTATGTTTTTGAAATGTAGTCAACAGGCACTGATAAAGGAATTCAAGCCATTGTACCAAGAACTTTGATAAAGTTGGAGAGTGTAACTGCCCAGTTGACAAAAATTGTGAAGAAGAAGTGATTTTCACAAAGGTAGAGCCAGCAAATAATATCCCAAGTTAAGGACATTACTAATAGTAAAATGTTAGGATAGTAAAAGGAATGTATAGAAAAGGAGATGTGCTATTTAAATAATTTATAGAGAATTAGTAAAATGTATTAATCTATCCAACCATAAAAATGCAAAGGTAACTAAAATTTTTTCCTCATGCTGTAGATCAAATCTGGGAATCTATGCATGCTCTCAACCACTGAATTACATCCCCAAGCTATATCTTAATATTTTTACATTGTGGTCTTTTCAGACAGAAAAATAATTTATTTATGTTATTGGATTATCCTTCATGACTTAAAAACTAATGCTACATACATCTGTCTCTGGGTACATGGTAAAAATATGAAAAATGGCGATTCTTTTTATTTGTTTTCCATCTTGGAGAGTCCAAAATCATCATTGTACCATAACACATTTTGATTGGTTGAATGAAATGCAGGAAATCACTTATTCAGTGTGACAGAAATTAAATACCCACTGAAGTAATCTTTATCTTATTTTGTAGAAAAATCTATGAAGATGGAATGAGGTGATAAAAACCATATTTTAAGATGATTAATGTACCTTCACTCTATTTGATAGACTGCAGAAGGGAAGAGATTGAGTTCCAAGACATTTAATATCATTTATTATGAGAAAAAAGGCAACTGAACGAGGTAGCAGCAGATGAGTAAGGGCAAGGGTTCCATTGAGGCTTTCACAATGCATGGCAGCTATTTATGACTGGAAACCAAGAGGAAAACAGGAGCACAAGATCATCTAGTAAACCAGTTAAACAGAAGACAACACCAACACACTGCATATTGTATCCATAGATTTCTAAAGGTGCTCAGAATAAAAATGACAAAAAGTGTTGACTATGCATCAAAATATGCAAATTATTCAAAGTGAAAATGATTTCTGGAAGAAGATAAATATTATAAAGGATTATATTAAAAAAGAGCAAATGGAACTGAAAAATACTAGTAACAGATATTGTCCTTTGTTTCCAACTTCTCAGTGCCAGCATATCCTTTGTTTTCAACCTGGCCACTTAAATTCCTGTTGCCCACCATGGCATTAGAGGTTTAAATTTACTGTAAATACTGGGTGAGAAACCTTGATTAAAAAAATAATGACACCTTACTTTGAAAGCATTGCTACCTGAGTTTTAAAATTATGACCCTTTATTTTCAAATTCAGTGTATGTAATTGATTAATTTATGTTGGGATATTCTCAACACATTTTTTTTTTTTTTTTGGTAAGAGAGAGAAAGTGAGTTAAGGAAAGAGAAAGAGAGTCAAATTTTCTTATATGTTTTTTGTTTTACCTCCCCTTAGTTATCCATGTGGTGCTGGGGATAGAAGCAGGGTCCTTGCACATGCCATACAAGTGCTTTACTTCTGAGCTCTCTCTCCAGCCCTCAATACAATTTAAGACTTTAAAGAACTGAAAAATTCTTTACCTTCATTTTCAATCAATCAATGTATCTATCTATGTATCTATATCTATCTATCTATTGCATAATCTGTGCCTCACACTCTATTTAATATCTACCTGAATAACAAATAACACATGGATAAATACTCTATTCAAATAAAACTAAAATATTCCTAAACCCTCAGAACTACATTGCTATTCAGCAATTAATTTTAAAACACTATTTAAAATTTTCTGATATATATAACACTTTATACTGTAAGGATTGAATATGAGCTGTCTTTGGAAATCTAAGCCTACTTTCCAGCTGAGTACAGCTTCCATTAGAAGACTTTTTAAAAAACTTACATTTGTATTGCAGATATGTACTATTTCAAGTAAAAATTTAATGGAGCTTAGTGAATTATCATGTTCCATTATGCAATTAGCAGCATATATTTAATCATTCATGATTTATATTTCTGTAGATTTTATTAGAATGATGCTAAATATATTATAATCAGAATAATTAATTTCTATTAAAGTTTTGTAAAATGTAAGATTCAGTTCTTTCCACCTCTAATGTATGGGGATGTTATTTTGCTTATCTATTTGAGAGCAAAGGCTAGTAGGTGATAGGGATATTATCTTTTTTTAAAAGAGAGAGAGGGACAGTAAGGGAAAGAGAGAGTATCAATTTTATGCAGTTTTTCATTTGGCTTTTATTGCTCCTAACACTTCTTTGTGTATGTGGTACTTGGGTATGAATCCTCATCCTTGTGTATGCAAGGCAAGCACCATAACTGTTGAGGCACTGTTCCAACCCTTGATAGGGAAAATTAATAGGATATTTATTATCTTAGAAAAAACTCACTGAGTAGCACTAACATCCTCAAAAAAGCTGACACAATTCAAAAATATTTTTAGTTTCAATGATTTGCATATAAAATTGTTTCATTAAATAAACTCTGTATTTTTAGTTAGAACTGAATTAAAGTTGATTTCACCATCAACAGGGTACACACATTGTTTGTCATTTCTGACCACATCTGCGCTGGATATTGGATCATGTTTTTCCCTTTACCATAATTATTACAAAGAACATCAACAAACAAAACTTTAATCTTTTAGAGAACACCAAAACTATATTACTGAACCAAATTTGTATCAATAAATATTTTCTAGATGCTTAAAAAATAATGGCATATTTTGCTATCTACAGAGTCAGGCAATTAGGTTCTCAAGGTAACTGGGTATTTCTATGAACAACTTTATCATGTACATAAACCATGCATTAATTTTCAATTTGCAATAAATAAAAATTATATAAAATTTCTCTAACATTAAACACAGAATAGATGTTGGGTATTTATCTCAGTGGCAGAGCACTTGCCTAGCATGCAGAAGGGCCCTAGTTCGGTCCTCAGCTGTGAAAAAAGAAAAAAGAAAAAAAGAAAAACACAGAACATATCTATAAATCTTAAGGCATCAATAATTTAAGATTCCAAATCTCACAATATATTGAGACACAATACTGCTATTAATCATTTTCTATAAATATGATTTTTTCTGTTATTTTAAAGAGAATTTTAATTAAAATATATAATAAAAATATGATCTGGGTCTTGTTTAGGCATAATCTGATATAGAAAAAATTCCTTTACTTGGTCCCTATCTCAAGAAATTTTAAGTTTAAATTTCAAGTCACTCAAATGTTTCATTTTTATTTCCATAATCCTTAGGTTGTTATATAATGAGTGAAATAAATCTGTTTAGTAACTCACATATTATTTTTTACACTATATTAAAATACCTAAAGATATGAAATTTTGAGAAATATTTACTGCTATAATTGGAATTAATTTTACAAATTGTATTATTCTGGCCAAACTAAAAACAAGCAGAAAATAAAAATGTATC
>PVKS010044010.1:0-14556 GCA_004027875.1 Aplodontia rufa
TTCCTGACTTCTTCTTCAGTGGACTTGTTGCTGGAGTATAGGAAAGCTAATGATTTATTGGTGTTGATCTTATAGCCAGCCACTTTGCTGAAATCACTTATAAGCTCTAGAAGTCTTCTGGTTGAGCTTATTGGGTCTTCTAGGTATAGGATCACATCATCAGCAACTTGACTTCCTCTTTTCCTATTCAAATTCCTTTGCTTTCCTTCTCTTGTCTGATAGCTCTGGCCACAGTTTCAAGGACTATATAGAAAAAGAGTGGTGAAAGTGGACAACCTTGTCTTGCTCCTGAATTCAGTGGAAATGCTTTCAGTCTTTCTCCATTAAGCATAATGTTGGCTATGGGTCTGTCATAAATGGATCTTCCATATTTAAAGTATCTTCCCTTAATCCCTATCTTCTCCAGGGTTTTGAGCATAAAAGGGTGCTGAATTTTATCAAAGGCCTTTTGTGCATTGAGATGATTATATGATTTTTATTTTTAATTCTGTTTAAATGGTGAATTACATTTATTTATTTGCGTATGTTGAACCAGCCCTATTTTCCTGGAATGAAGCCCACTTGATCATTATGTATTATCTTTTCAATGTACTTTTGGATCCAAATAACTAGAATTTTATTAAGGATATTTACATCTATATTCATCAGGGAAATTGGTCTGTAGTTTTCTTTTCTTGATGTGTCTTTGTTGGATTTTGGTTATCAATGTAATATTTGCTTCATAAAAAGTGTTTGGGAATGCTCCCACTCTATCAATTTCATGGAAATCTTATAATAGAGATAGGTGTTAATTCATCTGTGAATTTTCTTTTCTTTTTAATATAACTATTTTCCCCTGGCCTGCCTCTGAGGACAGGGATTAGTTTAAAATACCTTGGTTTTGTTTTGTGCTCTCTTCCCATTGTTTGCTTTTCTTGTTTTGTCCTTTATCTGCCCCTCCAGATAAAAACCAAATCCTATTGCTCTCTCCCCCACCCTTTCTTCTCTGTCAATTCCATCCTCACTCCTCCTTCCTTATAACTATCACATTCTACATTTCTTTGGAACATTCTCTGTTCATCTAGGTAATTGTAAGCTTTCCCCCCCCCTTCCTATTACACCATATTTTTTTCGTGTGTTATTACCATCCTACAGCACCAAAAGATTTTCAGAACTCCAGTCCCTAACACCAAAGCTTTTAAGGTCTTAGTAGACAAGCGTGTGTTTTAAAAACAGATGTAATTCTTTGTTACATACTGTCATTGCGGATCATAAGCACTGACTCTACCATTTTTGTGTTTTTGCAGCAATCAACTTTGTGCTTATCATAGTAAGAGCCTAGTAGTTAGTTTACTGCTGTATATTATATGCATTGGTTGATGCACTTACTTGTTTACTCCTATTCTGTGGGGTGCTAATAATCTACAGGGTCACTAAAAGTTCACAGGTTTGAGATTTGGCAGCTGATATTGGGACCAGCAGAGGTCACATGCTGAATTAAAATAATAGTGTCTGGAAACCCACCAACTCAGGAAATACAAGAAAAAGCAGCTCACAAAGTAATTCCTCACCTAAAAGAAGAAATCAGACCAATGCTCATGGATGGGTAGACATACAAATAATAAGAAAAAGGAAGGGAACAAATCACCCCAAACAACCCATAGTGATTAACCAACAGACATCAATGACACTACACTAGAAGAAATGTCACAGAAGGAACTCAGAAAATTCTTACTTAAATTGTTCCATGAGCTAAAAGACTATGCAAGGAAGGAAGTCAGAGAGGAAATACAGGAATTGAAAGGTCACTTCAATAAAAAGATAGAGGTCCTGAAAAAGAATCAAATGGAAATCTCTGAAATGAAGTAATCAATAAATTAAATTAAAAATTCAATGGAAAGCATCACTAAGAGATTAGACCACATGGAAGAAAGATTTTCAGGCCTTGAAGACAAAGTATATGATCTTGAAAATAAAGTGGACCATTAAGAAAAGATGTTAAGAGACCATGAATAGAATATTCAAGAAATCTGGGAATACATCAAGAGATCAAATTTGAATATCACTGGGGTGGATGAAGACTCAGATGCACAAACTAATGTATTGCATAATCTTTCCAATGAAATAATATTGGAAAAATTTTCCAAACATTAAGAATGAAATACAAACTGAAATTCGGGAGGCATATATAACTCCAAATATATAAAATCACTACAGATCCACTTCATGGCACTTATTATAAAAATGCTTAACATACAGAACAAGGACAGAACCTTAAAAGCTGCAAGAAAGAAACAACAGATTACATATAGAGGAAAACCAATTCATATCTCAACTGATTTCTCAACCCAGACCTTAAAAGCCAGGAGGGCTTGACATAATATATACCAAACTCTGAAAGAAAATGGATGCCAACCAATAATACTATAACCAGCAAAATTAAGCTTCAAATTTGAAGATGAAAGAAAACCTTCCATGACAAACAAAAGTTTAAAGAATTCATAACTAGAAATCCTGCACTACCAAACATACCCAATAAAATATTTCCTGAAGAAATGAAAAATAAAAATGAAAACAAATATAGGTGATATTAAACTAGAAGGTAGTCATTCAAAAGAGAATAAACACCAATTTAAACACTAGAAATAAAATGGCAGGAAATAAAAGTCATCTCTCAATAATATCATTGAATGTAAATGGCCTAAACTCTTTAATCAAAAGATATAGGTTGGACTGGAGCAGTGGCTCAGCTATGGTGTGCATGACTGGCATGTGTGAGGACCAGGGTTCAAACTCCAGCACCACATACACAACTAAGTGTTGGAAGAACTAAGAACAGATGAAAAGTAAATAAAATTAATCTCTCCCTCTCACTCACTGTCTCTCTCTCTCTCTCTTGTTAAAAACAACAACAACATAGGTTCATAGGTTGGCATATTGGATTCAAAAACAAGAGCCAACAATATGTTGCCTGCAAGAGACATACCTCACAGGCAAAGACACCCACAGGTAAAGGACAAAAGATAGGGTAAAACATACTATGCACATAATGCTTGTAAACAAGCAGCGATTACTATTCTCAGACAAACTGGATGCCTTAAAAAATAAAAAAGAACAAAATTGACCACAATACAATAATTCAGGGTAACTTTTACTACTCTTTTATCACTGGATAGGTCATCGAAACAAAAATTAAGTAAAGATGCTATAGAATTAAACCATACAATTAATAGTTTGGACCTAATAGACATTTTTAGAATATTTCATCCATCAATATCTGAATATACTTTCTTCTCTGTGGCACATGGTACATTCTCTAAAATAGATCATATTCTAGGGTACAAAGCGACTCTTGGCAAATATAAAAAATGGAGATAATACCTTGCATTCTATCAGATTACAATAGAATGAACCTAAAAAGAAATAGAAACCACTCTAACACCTGGAGATTAAATCGTACACTCTTGAATACTGAATGTATAACAAAAGAATCAGGGGAGAAATTACCAAATACCTGGAGATAAATGAGAAGACTGATAAAAAAATATCAAAATATGTGGACAGCATGAAGGCAGTTCTAAGCGGAAAGTTCATAACATTAAGCTCATTTATTAAAAGAATAGAAAGACACAACATCAGTAACCTATCATTTAGTCTCTAGGCCCTAGAAAAAGAAAACAAACCAAATCAGAAGAAGATAGGAAGTAATTAAAATCAGAACTGAAATCAATGAAATTGAAATAAAGAAAACAATACAAAAAATCAATGAAACAGTTTTTTGAACATATAAACAAAATGAATAAACCATTAGCCACATTAATGAAAAGAGAGAAAAATATTAATAAAATAAAAAATGAAGAAGGAAACATCACAATAGATACTTCTGAAATTAAAAGGATCATCATAAATTATTTTGAAAATTTATACTGCAATGCACTAGAAAACCATGAAGATATGTATGAATTCACAGAGATATACGAATCACCCAAATTTAATCAGAAGGAAAAAGAAAATTTAAACAGATCAATTTCTAGTAATGAAATTGAAGAAGCAAGCCATCAAAAGTCTTCCAACAAAATAAAGCCTAGGACTGGATGGATTCTCAACTGAGTTCTACCAGGCCTTTAAAGAATTAAAACCAATCCTCAAATTATTTCATAAAATTGAAAAGGAGGGAACTCTGCCAAACTCTTTCTATAAAGCCACTATCATCCTAATACCAAAACCTGACAAAGACAAATCAAGAAAAGAAAACTTCAGACCAATATCCTTGATGAACATAGATATAAAAATCCTTAATAAACTATTGGCAAATTGCATACAAAAATACATTAAAAAATTAGTACACCATGATTGATTAGGATTCATTGCAGGGATGGAAGGTTGGTTTAACATACAGAAATCAATAAATGTAATTCACCACATAAATACACTTAAAAACAAAAATTAGTAACAATGGGGCTGGAACAATGTCTCATATATATGCTTGCCTGGCATTCATGAGGACCTAGGATTAAACCCCAGCACCACATACATACACAACTAAATGTCATAGCAATGAAGACCAGAAGAAAAACTAAATAAAGTTGATTCTCTCTTTCTCTTTATCACTTTCCCTTTCTCTTAAAAGAAGAAAGAAAGAAAAGCAATCATGGTCATGGGTTTTATTCCAATGAACAGGCATAGTGTGTGGGCTGCTCTGCAAGACAACATCCCTGGACTCTTCAAAGGAGTCACTGTCACAGAGAACAGTGAAGGGGTGGGATAGTTCTAGATTGAGAAAAACTCAAGAGGGCACAAAGAAGACTTGGAGACACATGTAGTTAAAAATCCATGCAAAAAGAAACAAGATCAGTACACCATAAAAAATATCCAAATTTGTTTTTAAAAAAAGTATAAGGGTTACCAAGTTTACATTATTCTGCTCATAGTATAAATACAGCAATTTTCTCTCATGATAAACATAATGCTATGGTTACAGCATGTTCCCAGAAAGTTCACATATAGGACTCTTAATTCTTCAATGAGGTGGTATTGAGAGGTGGAGCCTGATGGGTGGTATGTGTGTCATGGAGATCTCATGAATGAATGAATGCAGGAGTTAGCTACTGTGGAAGTTTGTCCTTCCACTTTTCAACATGAGTTGAAAAGCATGAGGTCCTCGCCATGTTTAGCAGATGCCAAAGCCATGTTCTTAAACTTCCCAACATCCACAAGCATGAGTTAAAATCAACCTCTTTTCATTATAAATTACCCAGTCTCAGGTAATGTGTTATAGCAATATAAAATACACTAAGATTCATACTAACAAAGATCAAGGATAAATATGCTTTTGTTAAGGACTTTAGGTTTATGGCAATTTTTTAAATTTAGTTTTTGTTTTTGTCTAGGGATCAGAAACATATAGGATGGCTCAATTGCCTTTGTTTCAGGGTACAGAGTGTTTTTTCTCATGAGTGTGATAGGTTGAATTGTAATGAAGGAAAAATATGCATTTTGCTTCTACAAGAGAAATAATATCTGTATATAAGACTTAAAGCTGATTGGATCTCAGATTTAATAAAAAGGAAAGAAAAATACTATAAAGGACATTTTGGGGACAATATTGGAAAATCAATACTGCCTCCTGTTAATTCATGCTAATAAATTATTTTAGTCAAATTATTCCACCATCTTTTTTTTTTAAAGAGAGAGGGACAGTGAGAGAGATAGAGAAAGAGAGAATCAATTTTATTTAGTTTTTCATGTGGCCTTCATTGCTCCAAGACTTCATTGTGTACGTGGTGCTGGGGTTTGAACTCGGGTCCTTGCACATGCCAGGCAAGCACTGCAACCACTGAGCCACTGCTCCAGCCCCCATTTCCATCTTAACTGAGACCAATACAACCAGGGAGCTAGATTTTTAGGATAATCTTTCTTAGACATGTGGAAATATTTAGAGAAAATACCATGATTTTACATTGTACTCAAAATGATTTGGGGAAAGGGAAATATGTTTTAGAGCCAAATGAAGCATGGTAAATTTTAATGAATTTGAGAAGGAGTACGTGAACATTCATTTTAATATGACTTTTATTTTTCTAGGAGTTAGAATAGTTTCATAATTTAAACAAACGAAGAAATAGTGGCAAAACATACCCCATAATGGCAATAGGTTTTTTAAAACCTATATGGATAAAAACAAAATGATCAATTAAATTTCTGTGTAAACTTTCCATAGGGGATAATTGATCCTGGTGAAAATATCTCAATAAAAGGAAAATAGAAAGAAAAATAATAAAAGGAAAACAGAAAAATCAGGAAGTGTTTTAAATATGCTGTATAAAATTTTCTGAATAATTAAACCTAACTAAATCTGTTAAAAGACTTAATACTGTTATGATTTCCATGAGGATGGTGTAGTCACCCATCCTTCATTAAAACTTCATGAAGCATGAATGTGTTAGCTTGCTCAAACTAGCTGGTGGTAACAAAAGATGATAAACTTGTCCTGGGGACGTTAACAGAAAAAGTTGTTGAAAATCCCGTGCTCTGGGGAATTGGAATTGCTTGGACAGGTGGCTACTACTATCACAGTAAGAAATCAGCTTGAGGGAGGGAGAAGGGAGCCAGGAGGATGAGGCTTATCTGCAGGTCCCAGGAAAAGGCCTGATGTTCAGTTTCCTTATTCCCCAGGAAGAGGAGGTCTGCAGAGTGAGCTGTGAGTCTTCCTAGGATCAGCTGGAATTCCTGTTGGTGGAGATGGCTCCAAAAGTGCCCTTTTCTCATTTAGCCCTGTGAGTAATCATGAGCCTTACACCATTGATGAGACCCAGCCTCCTGGAGGTTCAGAATCCTGTCACAAACCAATGAAATGAAGCAAGCTTCCAACCTGTTACCCCCTCGGTCTGAATTTGTGTTCATATGTAAAGTAATGTTGGAGGCCCTAAGATACAAACATCTTTAGTATTCTAGGGCTTGCATTCTGTAATAATATTGATTAAATATAAGGGCATATTTATTTTAAAAATTACCCTGATGGTTTTATTTTCCAGGTGTTACACAGAAGTGGAGAAATTAGATTGTATTCATTCTGTTTTTAAATAATTGCTAGTAAATAATAACTAAATCAAGTCATTGTTGATCACTGAGCTAAAAAAACACACTTAAACAACAGGTACATGACTGGCTTTCAGATAAATGATTAAATGACTTGGTAAATGATTAAAAGAACTTGGGGGTAAAGCAAGGGAGACACGGGAGCAGGCAGTGGTCGAAGAGGGGAGATCCTGGACTAGGATTGGCCTTGACTCACTTTGTCAATATCCATCTATGCACGAATATGTAATGACAATTTCCTCCAACATGTAAGACTATGTCTAACGAATAAAAAAAAAATAACTTGAACATTAAGGGTCAGTCCATATGAACTTCAGTCTAGTGCTTATAATTTAAAGGAAAACTGCCAAGAAATATTCTGTTATGGACCATAATGTGGCAATTGTTTATAATTAAAAACAACAGTATAGAACAGAGACCCAATTTAATAATGTCATTGAGTAATATCTGCTCATTTTATCAATCTTGCTAGTCACAAAAACATTAAAAACCATGTAACACTTTTCCTCACAAAATCGAAATGCACAAAATCACATCAGGTACCAGGGTCTTTCTCTGTCTTTCCAGAGGAAGAGTTGGGGAGTGGGAGGGAGAATGATGGGGGTATCCTGTGAAGCAAAGCCCTCCCTTTACTGCACTTCAAAGAGGGGAGCAGGTGGGCTGCCCTCTAGGGAAGGTGCTGGACATTCTGTGCTGGAATGCACACATGGCCATGTGACAAATGAGGGGGCTGGGAGATCAAAAGAAAACTTAAAAAACCACAGGTCATCCCCAATCTGTACCTCTCAACTAGGATTACGAAGTCAGGCATATGAAAGGGAGCACCTGATCTTTACAAGGTCAAGAGCTACAGACTCCAGCGAGCCTGTAATGGATCTAAATCAATTAGCTTCATTACTGCCAAGGATAGAAAACACCCAGCCTGGAAAACTCAAGGAGTTCACCATGCTCTTCAAAGTTTGGAAGGAAACCTGCATTCCGCAGGCTTCCTCTGGCTTTTTGGAAGCATTTCTAAGGTCTAGATGGCCTTTCCAAAGGGGCTCATTTAGAAATGTTCATAAAGAGTAATGAATGTTTCCCAAACTGTCCCTGCTTTGTTTGCTGGTGCTGCTGTCCCGGTAGAAAGACAACCTCCTGCTATTTTGCTCCAGGACATGGTCCCCACTAATGCAATGACACCATCTATAAATGCTTCATGGCTAAATGGCATCCAGTTTCAACATATAACTCTTTAAAATCTGGGTTTTTTTTTTCTTGGTTAGGAAAAAGAGACTGTGTTTCTAAGTTTATTTAGATTGAATATCCTAGATGCAATTTTGGCAGAATCAAGGCATGAACAGCTCCAGTGGTTATGGCAAGGGGTTTCATGGGAACTGCTTCCTTACACTTAATGAAAGGCAAAACAATCTAGTTACTGATTCTGTTAATTAACTTTGTGAATATCAGCCACTCACATGATCATCTGTATTCTGGTTTCATCCTTTGTAAAATCTCTAAGTCAGTCTCAATGGAAACTCAATAGGTCTTATGAAAAATTCTGACTAGTTCAACATTATATCCTAAATGCCAGCATAAGGATTAAAAAGCCAAGTCAATGTTTCCTTTATGTGTGCTTTATAGATCCTATTTCCAAAATTAAATTTTTGATTGACTTCTACTATTTTCTTTAACTAATACATTGAAAGCATATGTAAAATGTAGTCAGTGTTTTGGGTGTCCTTGGAGGAAAGACCCTCTTGGCTAAAAATAATTCCTTGTTTTTTTTTTTCCTAGCTGTAAACACTCTTGCATAGGTAATATAAGCCACTGTTACTCAAACTCTTTCCTTCTCTGATGGTGCTAAAGTAAATCTTGACAGTTTACATAGAAGTAGATTTTGCTCTATGGATAATATGTACAAGGTTTATTACATTTCATATCTCATATCTTGCATGGTTCAATTTCACAAAATAACAAATCCAGTCCAATAAATGTTTAAGTCATGTTCTCCCTGCTTGGGTAGCTAGAAATGTTAGTTTATTTCATTTAATTACAAAATAGGAAATCAATAAAACACTATCACTAGAAAATTTCAAGCTCTGCATGCTCGATAAATTTATTCATTTAGTTGCCAGAAAACATGCCAAGTCATCGGGCAGACAATTCAAATTATCTGATTACATTTGATTAAAACTCAAATAAAATCAAGGGGGGGATATCACTTTTTTGTAGTGAAACCCCAACAGGGAAACTTGGAGCACATAATAATTAAGTTTGCTATTGGATAATGTTTAAGATTCATTATTTGAAAAATTAGGTCTTCAGAGTCAACAAGAACTGAAAAAATTTCAATTCAGTTAAAAAGGTCTTTACTTCTGGAATGCAAGTACTACTAACTTTTTATGGTTTTGCAGCAGAGAATAATGATGAGAACTCATTACCAAATGAATGGCTGAAGTGGTTCACTGAGGCAGAGTTGGGGCTGGGCAGATAATAGACCCAGCTGTACAGGCACAGGTACAGAGAGACTGCACTACAAGCAGTGAGATCACAAGCAGATCATCTTGAGGTATAATTTTATGCCAAGCTATCATGGTTTCTGTCCACGTTGTTTTCGAGCTTTCCCATACATTTGGATCATCTTGACATGCTTTCAATAGATTTAATTTCTACTTTTAAGCCATGTTTTCATTATTTTTTGCAACCAAGAATCCTAAAAGTATAAAATATGATCAAGGGAGAACTAGTATAGCCAATGATAAAACGTAAAATGCGTACGTGAGTGAAAAGTACAGAGAAGGAATATAAGTGATCTAATTTATCTTGCTGAGAAACTGGCGACATTTCTTAGAAAGTGGTGGAACAGCTAACTAAACAGTTGAATTTTATACCTCTGTGGTCTGTGGCTGTTGTATACGAATATATTACATATGACTGCTTCATTCTACAGAAAAAGAATGAAATCTGGGCAGATGGTAGACTGTTTCAATGTGGAAAGCTTACATGATTCCAATGCTGGATGTGCCCACTTCTAGACTACCTCAGATCAGAATTAAAACACTTCCTTAGAGTGACACTTGCTTGAGATTTGACTTTCCATCAAATCCATCTTCCTGGCATGCCAATGAAATGAGGACCCAATAAGTGCCCTGTTCCCCAAGTGGGCACTGAGAACACTTCTATCACGGGCTCTCTAGAAGTGGGAGTGTCTGCATTTTATCTGGATTCAACTTGAGGGGCCAGGCACAAGTCACCCCTGAATCAGGACTCAGATTGTCTTGGTGGCATTCCGTCCAGGGCCTCTTTGCTGTTCCCCAATTTCTCCATTGCCACTGGAGTGTGAGGGTCCTGATGCACTTCCCTGTACTTGCTCCCTTCTTCTCAGACTCGCTCTCTTTCCCTCACTTCTTCCCTGGGACGTACTCCCTAACGATGCATTCAAACATGAGTTTTGCTAACGCTATTTTCTACAGAAGCTGGTGTAATTAAACTTGATACTTAAAAACATATTACTTTTTTTCCAATTATCTTCTTAGATTTCAGTCTAAGACCCTAAATAAAAAATGTTGTACAATATTCAATTTATATTTGCCAACTTCGTATTTAAGGCTTACATATATCAAATAATTTAGGTGCAGTTAGGAAACAAAGTGGTATTTGGGGGATCCATATCCCAACAGAGGCCAGTTTATCTCCTAACACTCCTAACAAGGTGAATTTCTGTTGTTAGGCTGTGTCACATGTTACAGCAACAGAAAACTTGTATGACTTCCTAATACGTGAAAGCCCTTCACCATTCACTTCTTTTCCAGTTTTGTGTACACATGTGGTAATTTTCTCAGGATTCCTGATGTCTCAGTTGCCAACCCAAGCAAAGACTGTGGTATTTGAAATTACTGTAGCCTTTGGAACCCACAACCTGACAATCTTATCCTTCTTTCTTTCTTTAAAGACAGAGGAGAGAGAGCGAGAGACAAAGAGAGGGAGAGAATCAACTTCATCTATTTTTTTCATTTGGTTTTGTTTTTCTGACACTTAGCTGTGTATGCGGTATTGGGGTTTGAACCCAGTTCCTGGTGCATGCCAGGCAAGCGCTGTAACTGCTGAGCCACCAATCCAGCGCCATTTTTTTTTTATTAAATATTAATCTGAATTATGTTGGCAATGAGATTTCATCATCAGAAGACACTATGGGGATGGCGGCGAGCCTAGCAGCAGTGACTCCAAGACGCTCCTGAGAGTCACCTCATGCTGCAGGTCCGTATGCGGATTCCCACAGTAGGACGAAGCTCCCAGTGTGGGTGAACGTTACCCCCCCCCGCTAATTTTTTAACTCCAAAGGAATAGTGTGGAGCATTAATGAAAATAAAGGAGGAAGTTTGCGGCACCCGTGTGACTGGCCCCACACCTGGGGGGAGGGGAGCTTCCCCAAAGGGGAGGAAATGGAGCAAGTTTCCTAATCAAATACCTTAATCGGGCCTCGAACTCCCTGATCTGACTGCTCTTCATTTCCATGAACTTGGAATTAAGCTCGGGAATTAATTGCTCATATTAGCAAACTTACAGCTGTTCCTTCGAGCGTCAGCAGCTGGCGCCCAATTGTGACGTTGCCCTGAGGGCGGGGCTGGCTGCTCAGAAAAAAATGCTCTTGGGGTCTCAGCCACCACGGTCAGAAAACCAGAATCTAAAACGGAGCAAGGGAGTGACTTTCCTAACCACGTACCCTAACCTGGCCAGCTGCGAACTCCCTAAACTGACTGCTCGTAATTTACCTAATCTTGCATAAAGCACTGGGAATTAATTCCTCACACTAGCAAACTCGTAGCTGTTTGTGCTGCAGCCAGTCGCCATTGTGATGTGTCCCTGAGGGCGGGGCGGGTCGCCAGCAGCATTATGGGGCCTCAGTCCCCCCAGAAACAGAAGTTACCGCACCCCCACCAACTGGCCACCTGCCCTGGGAGCTGTAGCAAACTGCAGTTCACCTCGCCAGCTCCCAAACCTCTCAGTGGGCAACCTTCTGCCCTTTGGTCCATCCCACTTCCCACCCAAATAGGAGGAGCCTGAACAGAGCTTGCTACAGCAGGGAGCATCCTCTATAGGGGATCCTCTGCTTTAGCCTCTCCTTGAAATCTGCCTCAGGAAGCTTTGAATATATGGGGCTGGCTTGGGCTTCACCTTAGCATCTGAGCTCCTTGCATAGCCAACGCTGCTTAGGCCTGGACCTCTCTAGCAGGGTGCCTCCTAGTGCTTGCAACGGAGAATCACACAAGCACTGCATGATCTGATCCATTTTCTGAGGGTTCCACTCAACCCCACAGAGCAGCTCTTGGGACTTCTGAAGATCATAAGACATGCAGAGTGGGTCACCAGTGATCCTGAGGAAGTGAGTCTCAAGCTAGCCACTCTCCTTGGGTCAGTCAGAGACCCACGCATCTACAATAGGATCAACTCGGATTTCTACAACTTCTGAGCCCCAGGTCCAAGAAATATTTAGAGTGTGGATTGGCAGAAAGCAATCATCTCAGGATTACAGCCCAGGGAGAGCTGAATACACCTTTGCAACAGAAAATTTTGAGGAGATCCTCTAGGAAAATCCAGGCCACCGGACTCAACCAATCTGCTTCTCTCCAAACAAGCTCAAATCCCAAGAATCCCCAGCTTGATGTCGGATTTGATCGCACTACCTCATGATACATACCTCTTGATCTAAGGGTCAGAAAATCTCAGAACTGTACCAACTAGTTTTGTGGGGGTTTTTTCTTTTTCATTTCTTCATTTTTTTTCCTTCATTATTATTTTTTTAAATTTTTTAATTTTTTTTTAACAGGAATCTGGCTGGAAAATAATATTTTTAAATTTTTAACATTACTGTGGGTTTTTGGGTTTTTCTTTTTTTCTTTTCCTTCTTTTTCCTCTGCTCCTTTCTTGCCTTACAATTAATACTGAATTTTGGTGTCGGTGGATGTAAATACTTATCTGTGTGTATGTACTGGTGATTGACTCCTATTTCTCTAGATCTTATTGAACCCTACTGATAACTTCTTTCTCCACTGTACTCTGGTAATCCCTAAATTTAAGCATCTTTCATTCTCACCCCAAGTCTTTACCCTACCCGCTCCCCAGTCCTATGTTTTCCTTAGTCCTAATAGAATAACCTACTCCCCCCAATCCCTAGTTCCCCTATACTCTATAACAGGTGTGATTTTATACCTCCCCAATTCACTTCCTTGACTTCCTAGTCAATCCTTCTCCCCAGTTTCAGAGAGACCCTAATACCTGAAGAAACTGACAGGCCTCAAAACGGCTACTTGCTTGGTATCATACTACACAGTGAGAGTTCTCTCAAAGAAAACTGCCACTATTGGTGCTAATCATCAGCTCATCTGTTTTAGTTGAAACAGACTAGTATTTATACTTATAGCCTCTCAAATTCTCACAGAACCGTCTAGCATCTTTAGGTCTATATTGACCAAATAGCTTCTCTTCACAATGAAGCAAAGTCATAAGAGGCTCCAATTTCTCCAACAAGAGTAACAAGGCTGAAATAAAAGATAAGCACTCTGACTCAGAAAATGAGGAAAAGGGGAAATGACTCTCAAACCCAGACCTCCCCACCTAAGGACCCCATACCCGGGGCCCTAGATGAAAACCAAAGACATTGTGTCAGCATTATGATTAGTAATGCAATCAAAGAGTTGAGAGAGGAAATAAGGAAAGAGATCAAAGAGCAATATCAAGAGATGAGAGAAAATTCTACAGAGAAATTAAGGATCAATTCCAGGAGATGAAAGATCAGCTGTACAAGGATATCAACATTCTGAAAAAAGATGTAGCAGAGCTATCGGGATTGAAAAACACGGTTAACCAATTCAAATACTCACTGGAAGACACAAACACCAGAGTAAACTCCAATGAAAACAGAACTTGAGCACTTGAAGAACAAGTATGGGACAATGAAGATCACCTAAACAATGTAGAAATCAAAGAAGAAAAACAAGATAAACAGCTTATTTTACATAATCAGAACTTCCAAGTAATATTTGATGAGATGAGGCGTAATAATCTGAGAATCATTGGCCTGGAGGAAAACTCTGAACAGCAAACAAGGGTTCAGGAACCTTCTAAGCAAAATCATAAGTGACAACTTCCCTCATTTTGCTACTGATCCAGAATACCACATCCAAGATGCTTATAGAACTCCAAATAGACCTAATCAGAGGAGAAACACACCAAGGCATATCATTTAAAAATTGAATAACAGAGAAATTAAAGAGAGTATTCTAAAAGCTGCTAAAAGAAATCCCCAAATCACATTCAGAGGCAAACCAATTCAGATCGCTATGGATTTTTCAGAGCAAACAATGAAGGCCAGAAGAGCTTGGAACAGTATCTTTCAAGTGTTAAAAAATAACAACTTTCAACCAAAGATAATATATCCGGCAAAGTCAGCTTCAAATGCGAAGGGGAAATTAAATACTTTAACGATAAACTCATCCTTGC
>PVKS010044011.1:0-14561 GCA_004027875.1 Aplodontia rufa
CTATCCCACTCCTGGGGATTTTCCCAAAAGAGTTAGAATCAGCATATTATATTGATGTGGCTTCCTCAATGTTTATAGCAGCTCAATTTACTATCGCTAGATTATGGAACCAACCCAGATGCCCCTAACTCAATGAGTGGATACAAAAACTTTGGTACATATATACAATGGAATACTACTAGGCCATTAGAGAAGACGATATTATGGCTTTTGATATCAAATGGATGGAGATGGAAGGAATTATGCTAAGTGAAGTATCCCAATCTCAGAGACTCAAGGGCCGAATGGTATCTCTCATATGTGGAAGCTAGAATACATGGGGAAGCATTATGTTAGATGGCTAAGCTAATAATAACTTCAAATTGTATGATTCTCAACGCAACAGGGAGATGACTCCCTAGGATACTTGGAGGTGTAGGGAGGGGGATAGGGTGGGGAGGGTGTAGGAAGAAATCCTAGGAGACTGGAGGGTGGGAATATGGGGGAATCATCCCAGAAGGAGATCTCTGTCCTCCAGGAGATATCCATTTAACTCAGGAGTTCTTCTGGGGGAAATAGCAACAGGGGGGACCCAAGCTAGACATCCATGATATGGCATTAGCCCTGCATAACTAACTATATATAGATTGGTTCTTGAATGTTTGATAATGTTTCCCCCCTCAAATGTATCTCTATGTCCATCTAATAAAAAATAAATAAAATTTTTAAAAAAGAATTTTTGTGTCTATGTTCATGAGTGAAATTGGTCTGTAGTTTTCCTTTCTTGATGTGTCTTTGTTGGGTTTTGGTTTCAGGGTTATGTTTGCCTCATAAAATGTATTTGGGAAGGTTCTATCCCTTTCAATTTCATGGAATATCTTGCTAAGATGAAGTGTTAATTCTTCTGGAAAGGTCTGGTACAACCATGCTGAGAATCCATCAGGTCCTGCTCTTTTCTTTTCAGAAGGCCTTTGATTATTGTTTCAATTTCACTACCTGAGTTTGTTTTGTTTAAATTTCAATGCGTCCTGTGTTAATTTGGGAATGTCATATGTGGCTAGGTATTTGTCTATGTCTTCCAGATTATCAAATTTGGAAGAGTATAGTTTTTCAAAATAAGTTCTGATAATTCTCTGGATTTTGGTTAAGTCAGTGGTGATGTCTCCATTTTCATCTTTGATTTGGTGATTTGCTTCACTTCATTCTTTCTTTTGGTGAGGTTGGCTAGGGGTATGTATATTTTATTTATTTGGTCAAAGAACCAACTCTTTGTTTTGTTGATTCTCTGTTTCTGCTTTTTTGTTGTTGTTCTTCTTCTTCTTCTCAGTTTCATTCATTTCAGCTCTGATTTTGGTTATTTTCTGCCTTCTGTTGGATTTTGGATTGGATTATTCCTCTTTTTGTAGATTTGAGTTGGAGCATAAGTTTATTTATTTGGGCTGTCTCCTGATTTTTGATGAAGGCACTTAGTGCCTTTAATTTACCTGTTAAGAATGCATTCATGCTGTCCCAGAGACTTCGATATGTTGTGCCATCATTTTCATTTGTTTCCAAGAATTTCTTGATTTCTGTTCTCATTTCATCAATGATCCATTCTTCATTTAAGAGGGTATTTTTCAATATCCAAATATTTATAAACTTTCTATTGTTTTTCTTGCTGTTAATTGTGAAGATCATACTGTTGGTGTCTGACAGGATACATGGGATTATATCAACTTTTTTGTATTTGCTAAGATTAGCTTTGTGGACTAGGAAATGATCTATTTTGGAGAAGGATCTATGTGCTGCTGAGAAGAAGGTAAACTCAGACGATTTAGGATGGAATATTTTGTAAATGTCTGTTAAGTTCAATTGATTAATAGAATTGTTTAGGTTAGAGATATCTTTTTTTTTTTTTTTTTTAGAGAAGGACAGTGAGAAGAGAGGGAGAGACAGAATCAATTTTTTTTAAATTGAGTTTTTCACATGGCTTTCATTGCTCTGACACCTACTTGTGTACATGGGTGCTGGGGTTTGAATCCATTAACTTGCACATGCTGGGCAAGCACTGTAACTGTTGAGCCACCACTCCAGCGCCAGAGAGATATCTTTATTGATTTTTTTCCTTTGATGATCTTACTATTGTTGATAATGGTGTATTAAAGTTCCCAGTATTATTGTACTGAGGTTAACAAGTGGTTTAATGTCCTTGAGTACTTTTCTCACATATTTGGAAGGGTTGTAATTGGGGGCATAATTGTTAGCTATTGTTATATCTTCTTCTTCTTCTTCTGATGATGATGATGATGATGATGTATTGATCTTCTTTATCCCTTGTGACTAATTTTTGGTCAAAATTAACTTTGTCAGGTATAAGTATCACAACACTGGCTTGCTTTCTTGGGCCATATGCCTTGTAGGTTTTTTGCCAACTTTTCAGCTTCAGTCTGTGTCTGTTATGGGATGTGAGGTGTGTCTTTCATAAGGAGTATATTGTTGTATTTTGTTTTTTGATCCAGTCTGCTAATTTTGTCTTTTGATTGGGGCATTGAGTCCATTCATGTTTAGTGTTTGAATAGATGTATGATTCTGGATCTGTGGCACTGTGACCTTTGCTGCATTTTGCACCATCTTGGATATCTTTTAGTGAGTTATGTTTTTATTGACTTTCCTCTGTTTATAGGCATGGGGATTGTTAGCATGTTTATCTTTGAAATTTGTCTTTGAGTATTTTCTGTGGAGCTGGTTTTGTGTTCATGTATGTTACTAGTTTTTTCTTTGCATGGAAGCATTTTATTTTCCCATCACATTTAAAGCTGAGTTTTGCAGGGTATGGTATCTTTAGCTGGAAATTATTTTCTTTCAATATTTGAAAAATATTTTTCCATGCTTTCCTGGCCTTTATTATCTAAGCTGAGAAATTTACTATAATCCTTATTATTTTGCCTCTGAATGTGATTTGGTGTGATTTGCTTTTAAAATTCTTTCCTTGATTTCTCTGTTACTCATTTTACATAGGATGTATCTCAATGAGTTTCTCATTTGGTGAGATCTATTTGGTGTCCTATTGGCATCTTGAATTTGAATTTCTGGATCAATTCTGATATGGGTAAAATTTTCACTGGCTATCTAATTAAGAAGGTTCTTTATGCTGTTCATTTGTTGTTCAATGTTCTCCCCTATCCCAATTACTCTCAGGCTATTTCTTCTGATCTCAACCCATATATCTTGGAAGTTCTGATCATGCTCGGTAAGTTTTTTTTCCCTTGTCTATCCTTCTTGCATTCAAGATTACTTAGCCTGTCTTTGTTATCTGATGTTCCTTCTTCAAGAGCTGAAGTTCTATTTTCTGCTGAGTTTACTTTGATATTGATATCTTCCATTGAGCTTTTATTTTGGTTGACTGTATTTTTCAAATCTAAGAGCTCTGCTATGTTTCTTTCAGAATGTCAAGTTCTTTATCAACACAGTCTCTCAGCTCCTGAAATTGCTCTCTTATTTCCTCCTTTAAGTCTTCTTTTAATTCTTCAATGGTTTTAATAATCAGATTGTTGATACTTTTTTCTAGGTTTTTTATCCAGAACCCTATCTGTGGACTCCTTGGCTGAGGAGTTGTGGGTTTGAGGAAGAGAATTGCTCCCGTTTTCTTCATTTTCAGGGTTGGGGAATGAGATCTGTGAGCCTTCTTTGGTTATTTTACTTGGGAGATGTTGATGAGTTGTGGGGTTTTGTCTCTGTAACTTGGGCTGGGTACAATTTGGGAAGTGAGATTAATAGCTTGCTCCCCAATCTATGGTTAATTATTGGCCTTTGTGATTTGTAATACCTCACAAGATTAGGCAAAAGAGACCACATGAGCAGCCAATGGGTACAATAAACAGTATTAGCCTAGTTACTTTGTTCCTTCTGAAACTGTTACTGTGTTAGTTACCACCTATGAATGGAATGGTAGGATTAGTAACTACCTTTGGTTACACATTATTAACCATCAGACTATGACTAAATTAAAAGCAACCAAGTATTATCAAATTTGGCATTCACATCAGTTTTCCATTAATGCCCTGGATAAAGATGAATAGACAACATGGTCATTTAAAGCAGACAATAAATGGTGTTGAACTGGTTAATTTGTTCCTTTTGTAGTGAATGAACTATTAGTTATCACCTATGGAAGGAAAGATGTAATTAGCAATTATCTCCAAATGGAGCAAATTGATGTTAAGCTTACAAACATCTGAGAGTAAAGAACTGAGATAGGAAGGTAGTCTTGTAATCACTTGTAAAGTCAGAGCAGAGAGCACAGCAAGTGTAGATATACTGTAAGAATGTTCTGATTACCAAAAATAGAAAAATAAAAATCAAAAAACAAACAAAAAAAAGAAGAAAAAACAAAAGGAGAGAGAGAGATCGGGACTTGGGGAATGAATGTTGGGGGAGTGAGCATTAGAAGAATAGGGTTTGGCTATCGCTGGGGAATAGGAAAGATGTGGGTAACAGAGAAGTGAACTATTAAGGGGGCCTTTGCAGCCCTGGCCTGGCCGGGTGGTGTGGCAAGTACTGATATTTACATTAAAGCAAGTGTTCAAGAGAAAGAGAAGAAATAAGTAAGTAGAAAGAAGAAATAGGTCAACAGCAACAACACTTACTACATACGAACACACATACATATTTTTTTAAATGAAAAAAAATTTAAACTCTGATATATGGATGTGAAGTGGCCCTGCTGATCACCAGTGAAGTCCTGCAAATTATCTTGAATGTTGTCCCAGAGTCTGGTGACTTGTGACTTGGAAGGGGAGGAGAAGAGTTTGCCATTAGGCAAGTCTTTCACTCCCTGATCCAGTTACCTCTGGTTTAACTGTCCTGCAGTCTACACTGGCTCCAGGCTCTCCTCTCCCAGTGGGATGAATTTGCCCTTGGGTTGTAGGCAGATCTGAGAGATGGTTATGAGGGTCCAAATTAAAGTTCCACCTGCATTGCCTGTATGCTCAAAATGGTTGCAGCCCACACCACTTAGGGCTGGAAGGGGGGGACAGCGTTCTCTCCTTCGGTGCAGAGATGCCATGGAGTTGTCCCAGTTTAATCACAGAACAGAGCTCCTGTTTGTACTCTGCCATTCATAGCAGAGTGTAGTATGCTGATGGGATTGTGGGGAAATCTGCCTTAAATTTTCACCTCTGTTTCCCTGCCTGTTTGTATGAAATCACTACAGTCTGACCTCCTCATAGGTGGGAGGAAGAATCTGCCCCCTCCTTGGAAGCAGAGATTCCAAGAGGACCTGCTTTCAGCCCAATACAGCTTTTCTAGGTGCAGTCAGTCTCTCTGTGTGGTTGAGTGGATCAGACTGAATCTGCTGTATTGAGGGGTGAGGATGGTCCCTGGTGACTTGCTGGGTCTGAATTAATTCCACTTTTCCACTTGCTACACCCAAGTCTCTGAATCACTGATCTCCCACTGACCCATTCTGTGTTCAGCCAATCTCTTCCAATACATGTAACTTGCAGGAAGGTAACTTTTCCAACATTTCTTCCCTTCAAGTCAAGGAGAGTGCTCAGGCATGACTTCCTTGTAGTCTGCCATGTTCTCCCTCCTAATGTGACATCTTAATCATTTTGAAGTGTACAGTTCAGTGACAGAATGACAGACACGCTAACTTGCCGATGAAAATAGCTTCTAGATTAAACTCATGAGTTCAGTTAAATATTTTGTCATCTCAACAGTCAGGTGATCTTTCCCTCTTTGCTTTTCTACTCAGGATAGAAAGTGTAGGGTAAAGTACTTTTGACAATGCAGATACTGGGTTTTCATAAATAATTTTCTATTCATCTTTGCCACCTGGTAAATAATCTGAAGTGGTCTCTGGACTGGTATCCTCTGAAGTGTACTGAAGAGTCCCTTGTGCCCCTTTGGACATTTTCACCAGCATTCTTCCTCAAAGATCCACCCCAAGAGTTTGCGTACTCAACATCTATCTTCCTCTGGAAAGAAAGTTTTTCTTTTATTTCATCTTGCAAAGGACATCCTCTATATCTTAGCCTTCTTTTTCCTGATCACATGAAGCACAATGATTCAGATTTAATAGTGAATGAGTTACCTCTCCATGTTTTGAAAGAGATTTTGATTTGAGTCTGCCAGGTGCAACTCTTGATAGTAACTTAGAAACAAGAATTACTGAGATGCAACCAAATAATTGCCCTTGGTTACATATACAGATAAAACAATTTGATAGACTTGGATCAATGACTGAAGGACATCTTTACTAGATCTTATTTAAATCCAATCTTAGTAGAAAAAGAAGTAGAAAATGAGTTTTCCTCAAAAAATTTGAGAGAAAATAATTCATTTATCTAAATATTTTATTAATTTCTTTCTGTGTGTTTGTCATGTCTCTTGCTGCCTATATATCTAAAAATTAGATTTAAGAAATTAGGGAAAACCCAAAAGTGGATAATTACACACACGCACACACACACACACAAGATTTGATTTGAAATAACATGTGATTCTCCTAAATTTGACTTTGTTTTAATCAGAAACAATGGAAGCCTATAGCTAAATCTATAGGTTTTGATTCAGTACCATAGATTTCATGTTCTTTAAAAGAAAAACTTCTGAAAGATAAAGGAACCATATTGTTAGTCTCTAGAATAATTTGAATGTTTTGCTTGTTTCAATACCAATATTCAATTATATTTAGAATTTTTGCCTTTAAAAGTATTCATGACAGTTTTCTCTAACAATGAAATCATTTTTCCAAGGTTTTAAAATCCATTGTCCTTCTGTTTGGTAATTACATACTGATCTACACTGTATTAAGTATATTTAAGAATAAAAGCTTCCTTAATATTTAATATCTATTTTTGCTTTATATTTTCTGGAATGAAGTCATGTAAGCTAAAGTTAGCCATCAATTTAATTAAACTATAATATAGCTGAATTTTTAAATCAACATTAGTTGGAGATTGATAACAATTATATCTGTTTAATTCTCATTAATATCAAGACAAGAAACTTTTTCATAAACAATATTTATACTTCTGGTCTTCCAGAAGTTCTCTATTATGGAAAGAAAGGAGATTCAAAGTTGATGGAAAACATGAATTCCAACAGAGAAAATTAATCTGGAAAGGATTGAAGGCACAGAGATGTGGCTACCCCAGCAATACCAAACCACATTGTGTAGGACAACCTAACTTTTTTGTGAAATTTTCTTGGTTGCTCTGACTTATTCTGCTGTTAGTAAAGTTAATTGACTCATTTTTATTTCACATGAGTTTATTCTATTCTTATTCAAGTAGCAATATCCATCAGGTAAGAAAATGGGCAGAACAGTTTTCTCAGGACCAGGGAGGTTTTTATGGTAGCTGCCTATCAATTTCAAACTAAGCTGTACGTAAGAACTTTAGTTTTCCTCTACTCCCTCATATTCTCCTTCTGACCTCTGTCACTTCACAACAGACCATAGAAAGGGGGCAAAGTATCTCATCTTTTTCAAATATTTTATAGGCTTATGGATCAATACACACTGACCACCAACTTTGAGAAACTACAGAGACCTTTACTTTCTTTTATATTTTTCCAAATATTGATTTTTCTTCATTTCCTACATTCTGAGAATGTGTGAGATGAGTAGAAGGAAGCAAAAAGGTGGTCTTATGGTGTTAAGACAAAATGAAAAATAATCTTCTAGTGTGAATAGAATGCACCAGTGTTGTAGCCAGTGTTGGCCTCTAGAATTAAAGAAATTGTCCCAATAATTGTATTGGATGTGACTTAGCAAAATTATAAGAGAAGAAAATTTAGGCAATGAAAATATCTAAAAAATATTGTTTTCAATGTATCAGGCATTTTCTAACAAGTCCCATTTAATCTTCACAATCCCATCTTGAGGATGGTACTATCATCACTCCTGTTTTACAGGTAAGGAAAATGAGGCACAGAGGATAAATTATTAAAATCACACACACAGATAAGAGGAGGAAAAGTACTTACATTCCTTGAATTAATAATCAGTTTTTTAATCCATATCTGTATATATCGCATACATGTGCACATACACTGATGTGCATATACATCTGGATTATACCTGCAGATAATAAAATTAAATCTAATGAAGGAATTGTCTTCTCGAAGGAAATGTTTTGTTAGGAAAATGGACAGGAAGGAAGGGACTTTTGCCCTCTAAATCACTGAGTGGCTTTTCAGCTAAGATAGAGTATTAAACGTGTGAAGCAAAATGGTATGCCCAAATGGAAACAAAAAAATATGTGAGGATTCAAGGAAGGCAGCAAAGACTGTAATCTTTCCAGTAAAGCTAAGAATGAAGTTTGCTTGTTGGTCAATTTATTTGTGCTTCATCAATATTCAACATTGACTGGATTTTTCTATGATCTTTCTTCATCAACGTCAGGCTATTGGAACTGAATCTGTCCTTCCCACTTGTACACACTTTAGTACATCTCCCAAAATGAGACTGTGTGACAGGGAAAGATTATGAGGAAGCACCGAAAGAATGAGAAATGTAGCATGGTCATTGGAAGATCCAGTTAGGAGGGCACATTACTCTGTCTAAGATAAGAATTTTATCATATAGAGAAACAAAATGGTGAGCTCCAGCAAAGTGCCTAAGTTTCCTTCCCCTTAGCAACAGAAGACAGAGTGCTCTCTGAGTTCCACAGGCAACTATTTCTCTTTTTCAATGACTTCTGGAAGGTGAATGATTGAATATATAACACCCATAGAAATGGAGCAAGGGCTACTAGAGATGAGAAAAGACGCTTAGGCCAAGAGCTAATAGAAAATTAGTTTCAAGATCCTCACATGAAGGGAGGTTTCAGAAAGTCCAAGAAGGTGAAGATAACAGTGATGGCAAACCAAGGTCTGCCACAGCTTCTCAGGAATACAATGTGTCAGAGATTGTGATTGAAGAAAACGGCTCTATAGACAGCTTGCCCAGGGATCTTTGTAATGTCTGTGGAGAAAAATCTCTGTATTTAGTAGATGTGTGATAGAGAGATTTCTGTTAATTAAACCTATTCTGTGGCAAAATTTGTACCAAATTCAAATATTTCTTTGTTCTGCAGAAAAGAGAACAGGGAGAGAATGACAACACTGGATATTATTATAGGATATTATTATACAAGATTAATTACTCACAAGGAAATTATAAAAATTGATTACAAGGATGATTGCTACCTCCTATGTTAATGATTTTCTTAATTGTTTTCTAAGTTGTGTTTCTAGCTATTGAGTCAAAATGGTATTTCAGCCCAAGCTCCAACAGTCTTTCAAGTTCTTACTAAATGAAAATCAACCATTACTTTCTTTCCTGGCATTTTTTAGCCTAATAAAAGGCCATATCATTCAATGACAGATTTTTTTTTCCTGGTAAACTCATTTTTCTTTTCTTTTATTTCTTTGAAAGAACAGCAGAGTTGCATATCATTATAGATAATAATAATAAATAAACACACATGCATGCTTATATATGGAGACTACTTTGCAGTTATAAACACATTAGTTGTGTTCCATAAGTTCACATTCTGTCAGTTGATCAGAATTGGGAATGATTGTGCATAAAAATACTGTTGGAACTTGTATCTCTTAAAAACATGCTCCCCTGGGTGGCTGGGGTTGTAGTTCAGTAATAGAGGACTTGCCTATCATGTGCAAAGACCTGGTAGGTTCAATCTCTAACACTAGGGGAAAAAATTCCCATGGAACACTACACAATTTTTATAGAAAAATACAAAAGAGTAATGCTCTTCCCCAAATATTCAGCATAATATAATTTTTTCCACCTTTATTAGAAGTATATTGCGATACAGGATACAGATGAGGGGGAAACATTGTCAAAACTGTAGCAATCAATGTGTATAAAGTTTGATAACCAGGGGTAATGCTAACGCATAGATAAGCTACTATGGGTTTCATCTATTGCCAGGATAATATAATTTATGGATATAATTTTGTTGGTTTTAAGGATTTTCTTCATATATTTTCTCTTAATAATAAAAGAACATTTCAAAACTTACTAGTTTGCAATCATCCTCTCATTTAAGTCTCACAAGGATCACATTTTATAGATAGAAAAATTCAAAGGAGTTATTTTCTCCCTAGCCACTCAAATACTAGATGAAGAGCTTTTATTGTGAATTTTAAACATGTCCCTTTCCCTTGAAACTGAGATGACCCTAGTGATTCACTTGTAACTAATAGAATCCAGTGAAAATGACTCTGTGTGTCTTCTGAAGCTAGGTTTAAAAAGGTCATGCAGCTTCCAGCAGGCTCTTTAATGATGCTTTTTTTAAAGTAGAAAACAATGTGCCAGGGATAGAACAGTGACTTGGGGATTACAGTGCTTGCCTCGAATGTGTAAGAACATGAGTTCAAACCCCAGCACCATGTACACAACTAAGTGTCCAAGCAACAAAGGCCATATGAAAAACTAAATAAAATTTATTTTGTCTACCTGTCTTTCTCTCTCACACTGTCCTTCTCTTTTTAAAAAGAAAACAATGGGCCAGGTGTGGTGGCATACATCTGTAATCCTAGCAGCTTGGGAGGCTGAGGCCGGAGAATTGTAAAGTTGAGGCCAGCCTCAGCAACTTATTGAGGCTCTAAGCAACTTAGAGAGACCCTGTCTCAAAATTAAAATTTAAAAAACATGAAAGGGGATGTAACTCAACTCCCCTGCATTCAATTCCCAGTCCCTCTGCTCCCCCACCACTACCACTCAAAAAAAAAAAAAAAAAAGAAAAAGAAAAAAATAAAGAAACCAATGGGCCTTTAAGAAATCTGAGAACTTTGTGCTAGAGAGGCACAGCGTCAACTGTCAACCATGCAAGTGAGCCAATTAAATGCCCAGCACAATGGAGCCTTCAGATTCTTTCATTCTTATATGTTACTATAAACACATGAGAGACTCAAAGTGAGTTGTTAACTCATTGTTTTATACTACTGAAGTGTTGAGGCGCTTCAATATATAGTAATAGCAAGCAGCGCAGCAAGTAATAGAACCTGGGTCTTTCAGACTCTGAAGTTCACCTTAGATTGTACATTTTATTGTCGCCTCAAACCTTTGATACTGTTGCTACTTTTCCATACTAAATTTAGTATGAGACTCAATTAAGTATATAATTATACATTTAGTTATATAAGTTTAGCATGTCCGTAGTTCTTTGACTTCTGCAAAAATTTGCGTGAATTCTATTCAGTCTTTTAATAATCCAGACAATCGCACTTTTACAAACATTCGTCAAGTTCTCATTCACTCATCCAACATTTATTGAGTACCTACTATATATTAGGGAGGTAAAAACTCCCAAGAACACAAAAATAACTAAACATAACCTGCATCACTCTGTTGATGAGAAAGAGGGAAGAAAATGGGGGAGGGGATGCACATACAAACAAATTGTCTGACAAAGCAGGAAGAACTCCAATAGAAGAAAACACAGAAGAGATGCTGGTTAGGCAGAGTTCAAAAATTTGGCTTCCCAGGTAGAATAGAGAAGGGAAAGGACTCTCCAGTGTAGTTAATCTACAGTCCCAATTCCAAGTTCTTCATACAAGACTCCTGAGCATGACACTTCAGAGGAAGGAGAATGGAAAGAAGAATTCTGCCAGGAGACATGCTAATTTAAAGTTTACTTGTCTATCAGACTTTGTCTTCAGATGAAATATGTTTTCGCGTTTCCCCTGTTCGATAATTCTTATTCTTATTCTTTCTTAAAATAATTTTTGTTTTTAAAAAGCATCAGTGAGATATCTATATAGATCCATGATTTTTTCCTTGTTTGAAAGATAAAAAGCTTTAGGGAAGGAAGTTATCCTTATTCCAGAAGTATTGGTTTACAGTTTAAGAACAGGGAAAACATCTCTATCTTTGTTCAAGTGGTGCAGTCCACTCAAGGGAGCTATTTTCAACATACTGCATTTCTTGTTCAATGAGGTAGCAAGCAACAATTTTTTCATGTTTGTCTTTTGCTCATATCCTTCATTTAGCCACCCATAACTGGAGACTGCCCTATTTATTTGGTTGTGAGTTTAGTTTCTGTTACTCTGTGTTTTGTTTTTCCTGTATGTTCCTTTTCTTTTACCAACACCCCTCTCCATCCCGTCCTGGCCACGTTCACTTTCCTTTGGTTTGGGGATAATTAAGGCTGACAATCACATGGCCTCATCAGTCCTGCAGGAGGTGAGCCTGTGACTCAGGGTAAACCAACAAGAATATTAAACTTCCCCTCAAATTTAGTCTGAGGATGGGCATGTGATACTAGTGAAGCCAGAAAAATTTTCAAGGATTGATGTGAATGATGGAATAGAAAGGATTATTAACATATTTGAGGTCCTGAACTATAGAGGACTATGTGCTATCAGAAATCATCTTTTTTGCCAGGTGTAGTGGCGCCCATCTGTAATCCCAGCTGTTCAGGAAGCTGAGGCAGGAGGATGACAAGTTCAAAACCATGCTCAGCAGTTTAGAGAGGCCCTGAGTAACTTAGAAAGACACTTTCTCAAAATAAAACATAATAAAGGCCTGGTGATGTGGCTCAGTGGTTAAGCACTGCTGGGTTCAATCCCTGTACAAAAAAAGAAAACAAAAAGAAATCATTTTTTCCATCATGCAGATAGCCAGACTATAAAATAAAACCAACATCAAAAAACCAGAGTTAACAGATGAAGATACATGGAGAACAATTCCTAGAATATTTGTTTAAGAGCAAAGTTTTATTCTGGAAGTTTACAACTCTTGGACATAGATAAATAAACCAATATGGCACTTTTTTTTCTTTCTGGCTTAAGCTAGCTTAAATTAGGTTTATGTCATTTTCAATCAAGATTCCTGTCCAGTTAAATTTACTCTTGTATACGGATTAATAATTCTGGAAACATCTCCCACCATCTATAGGATCTACCATTTCATTACCCTCCTTATATCCCTGATATTTTCATTTGTCTTGGTGTGGTTGTTAGGGATAAATGTTTTGAAGACGGACACTACTGAGTGCAAATATCCATTTCATCAGGTGCATAACTTCTTCACATTTTTTCTATGAAATGGAAGACATTATAGTGTGCATCTTCTAGATTTATTTTTAGGTGAAACATGTAAAGAACTCAGGTAAAGTGAGCTCACTTTAATGAGAGTCTAGTTAAATGGTTGTTCAGACAGTCATTTTACCATTCTTTCTATAGGCTATGCTGGACACCAAAAACTGTGAAGGAAATACTTGGAAAAGAGGTATATCCAAGGATACACTTTTTTATTCCTCATTTCATATCAGAGTTTACTTTCAGAGGACAGAATACTTCCTGCAGAAATTTGACAACACTCTCTGTGACACCACAGTATACTCCAGGCACATGCAGATAGAACTATATCTTCTGCTACAATTGCTCCCAAGAGTTGAAGTGATCACTGACCCATGTGTGGAATTGGGTTAAATAGAAAATTCTCTCCGAAATTCTTCCATGATTCCTTTGGCAGTTGCAGACCCAACCAGCTGAACAAGCCACAGATAGCAGGTCAATCTTGCTGGAAGTATCTAAGTATATTGCAACACCCATTTCCTGAAAAAAAAAAAATCCCCTTTTAGTAGGCAGCCCTAAGAAGTAATAAATCCTCAATCTTTTCTACAGATTTTGGGAATTTGTTTGTGCTTCACTTGCACGGTCTGAATATTTATGTACCCTACCAAATTCATAAGTTCCCCTTAGCATCTGAGCTCCTTGCATAGCCAAGGCTTCGTAGGCCTGGACCTCTCTAGCAGGGCGCCTCCTAGTGCTTGCAACTGAGAACCACATAAGCACTGGCATGATCTGGACCATCTTCCATGGGTTTCAGTCAACCCTACAGAGCAAGCAGCTCTTGGGACTTCTGAAGATCAGAAGACAAGCAGATCCTGAGGAAGCAAGTCTCAGGCTGACCACTCTCCTTGGATCAGTCACATCTACAATAGGATCAACTCGATTGTTTACAACTTCTGAGCCCCAGGTCCAAGAGATTTCTAGAGTGTGGATAGGCAGAAAGCAACCATCTCAGGATTACAGCCCAGGGAGAGCTGAATAGCCCTTTGCGATAGAAAACTTTTGAGGACATCCTTTAAGAAAAATCAGGCCACTGGACTTAACCAAACAACTTCTCCTCCGACAAGCTTAACTCCAAAGAATCCCCAGCTTGAGGTCAGATTTGAACGCATCCCCCCTCATGGTACATACTCGCCGACCTAGGGGGCAGAAAAACTCAGATCTTTACCACCTAGTTTTTTTTTTTAAATTTATCTCTTGGGTTTTTTTTTTTTTAAACAGGAATCAGGCTGGAATATATTATTTTTAAATTTTTAACATTACTGTGGGGTTTTTTTCTTTCTTTTCTCCTTTCTTGCTTTATGAATAATACTGAATTTAGTATTGGTGGATGTAAATATTTATCCATGCGTGTGTATTGGTGATTGGCTCTTACTTTCTCTATGTCTTCTTGAACCGTATGGCTATCTCTATAACATTGGGTTCCTATCAGGAAAACATTTCATGACAACAAGATAGCCTTAGCCTCTGGTGAGTGAAGATAACCACACCCCATACTAACCTCTTCCTCC
>PVKS010044012.1:0-14569 GCA_004027875.1 Aplodontia rufa
CCAAGCAATTACAAAGTTCTTTTAATGTTTCTTGGCAGAGGAAGGGTTGTCTTATAAATAATCTCAAGAAAACAGATATGTTAAAATACCATAACCGAGAAATTGCAGCATTAGAAGGAATATTACAAACCGGTATTAGTAGGAATCGCCTAGTTTTCCATGAAATGAACAGAGAGGTAAGGCCTGCTTTCCTTGGATGGAGTCATAGACCTTTTGTGACTCAGTCCTAGAAATCAGCTTCACTGGATCATTTTCTCCCACGGTCTTTATTTTGGGTCACTTTACCAAGTATTTAATGAAGCACTCTTGTATTTCTTACTCCTGTCTTTTTTTTTTTTTTTTTTTTTTTTTAGAAAGATGGGACAGTGAGAGAGAGAGAAAGAAGCAATTTTTATTTTTTTATTTAGTTTCTCATGTGACTTTCATTCCTTGGACACTTTATTGTGTATGTGGTGCTGGGGTTTGAACTCGTGTACTTGTGTATGCCAGGCAAGCACCGTAACCACTGAGCCACCACTCTAGCCCCTACTCTGTCTTTCTTGATGGTGAAGGGTGAACACCAATGATGATGGGTGTTTGGACTCCAGAGATGTCAGCGAGATCAGTGTTGTTAAGGGGTTCATGTGTGTTAGTGGGGATCACCTTCTTGGGCCAGAGCCTGACATGATGGGCCTTGATATTACAGTGATTCCCCTTCCTAATAATAATTCCTTATATTTCTTTTACATTTTATAGTTTTCTATACTCTTTTATTATCCTTTTGCAAAGGGGGAAATTGAGGGTCACAGGGAGAAGCTGATTTCTAGGTAATGAGTTATAGAGCTGGCACTGAACCCCTCAGACCGGGGTCCGAGTCTCCTGCTTCAGTAGCCGGGATGTCACTCTTTCTCAGCTTCAAGGTGAAGGGGCCAGGAGGGGTGGCTATCTAGAGGTGGCGTCTCTCGGTGGTGCGGAGGAGTCATGCTATACCCACGTTCATGTTTGTATACTATGTCGTAGGCGCTGGTGGCAGACTCGACATAGATGGGAGAGTGTTTTCTTTTTCCAACATAATTTTTCTCCCCCTTTTCTGCTCCCTGCCCACTGTCCCTTTCATTTGGATCATTTTCCTTTAAAAGTGCTGACTTTGCTCCCAACCTCAGGCCGGAGTGCCCTCTGCACAGGTCTGGAGCACCCCAAGGCTGGTCCTGACCTTTCTCATGCTTGAACCCCTTCATTGTTTTCCTGCTGCTCTCTGGACACAGACCAGAACCCTCCAGGATCCGGCCCTGCCCTCCCTCAAACCCATTCCACTCTGCCTCTTGCTCTGGGCCTCCAGCCTCTGCAGTTTCCCCTCTCTTCCTCCAAGATCCCCTGCGGAGCCCACAGGGCTTCTACCGCCCCTGCTCCTTTCTCTTCATTCTGTGTCTTGTGGACCCTCCCAACCCCAGCTCAGGGCAGACTCCCTAACCTTCCTGACCTGGTCAGATCCTGTCCAGTTCAGCTTTTGTAACAGTGTTTCTCTTTTTGGGCAGCGTTTGTCACAATCGCTAACTTTTATTTAAGTGATTATCTGTATCTACCACTTTTTAAAACCCCCAGAAGTTGAACAGATCATTTTAATAGATTTCTTCTCATATGATACGGTCATGCTTAGAAGAAAATCTCGTCTTCCTCCTTTTTCTGCTTATGGCTGATGATCCCCTATAGATTCCTGTTATTACTCTATGATACTCCATCTGAGTTTTCAAAGTGGAAGCTGGTCTATAGCTAGGAAATCTAAAATGCAGATATTAACAAGGTCAGGATCTGTTATGCTTGGGTGTTTACACTTTGAAAGAACTAACTTAGAAAAATTTAGTTGGCTTTATTTTCGATTCTAGAATTAGGCAGCACTTCCTTAAAATAAGTTATGTGTTTTGATGAGCTAAGCATGTTTTAAGACAGAAAAACTTTGAAGAAAGCAGTAACAGATAACACAAAGTAGATTTGTCATTCAAACTTACCTTTCTTATAAAGAAGGGACAGGGAAACAGACAATAGGAAAATAATAGATTGGTCAATATTAGGCTACATGAGTTTACCTTTCAAGTAGAAAGAATTTCATTATCATGCCAACTGAGACTAGCTTGTTTGGGAATTTTGACTGTGATTTCTCATTTTTCTTTATTTCTTAGACGGTCAGAGAAACAGCTTGGTTTTGATTTAGTGGCAAGGAACATTAGCATGGGTGACTCCATGTTGACTTTTCGTTTGGTCTGTTGGGGCCCAGGATAGGAGCCTAGTCCAAAACAAGACCTCCTGTAAGTTTTATTTAAAACACTCATACAGCTTACAAAGTGTATGTAGTTCTCAATCTGAGAAATTAATCTTTGCTGTTCAGTAAAAGACAATAGATGTGAGGTTGTGAATATAAACTGTCTTTTCCTAGGTCTTCTGTGTTTTGTGTGCTACTCTGATATTAGTGGGTGGCTAAATTTACCATATGTAGTCACATTTCCTATTATTTCAACAAACTCGGCAAGCTTGCTGATTTCCGTCCTAGTTTAGAAAAAAGGATTGATTAGCAGGAGAAACAGAAATCCTAACAAATACCTAAGTTACTGAAAAGACAAGAAATCCAGAATACAACTTCAGTGTTCCTAGGCAATAAATGAGTGGTATGAGATAAAATTGGTGTGTTCCACTTAAACTACTCAGCAATAAAAAGAAACAAACTTTTCACGTGGACAACATGGACAAATCACCAATTAGGATGAGTTTTTTTTTTTTCTCATAAAAAAACAGTCAAAAAAGGAGCACATACTCTGTGGTTCCATTTATATAAAATTATAGACTTTGCCAGTTAACCTATGGGGACAGAAAACAGATTCAGTGGTTACCTGGGGATGAAGTGGGAAGAGGGATAGATTATCAAAAGACCTGCAGAAAGTTTTGGGTATCATTCTACATATTAAACATGTAGTTTTATCATATACTGTGGGCCAATGAAGCTGTTAAAACATTTCTTGAACACCTACTCTATCCAGGACCCAGTCAGCTTAGGAGACACAAGAGTAGGCAAAGCAGTCTCTGCCCTCAGGGAGCTTACAGTCTAATGGGAGAGAGACGTTATTTTAATCATCACCTGCATCATTGGCAGCTTTAGCTGTCCTCGGTGCAGTGACGGAGGGAGAGGTATGTGGTGCTATGTGAGCATGTTTTGGGGGGATCTTTGACCTGGCTCAGGAAGATGTTCTTGAAGAAGTGTTGACCCAGATGCTCACAGTTAGGAGACCATCTTCTTCAGTTTTTATCAAATCCACAAATTACACCTGTTGAAGACAATATCAGCAGGCGCTCACCTACCACGGCTGGATGCTGTACCATCCTGATCCACCAGTATTAAGATGTTTGGCTCTGAGTACAACAGATTCCCACATTTTGGCTGCAGCAGTCTTTGGCCTGAGCAGGTTTTGGGATCAGTTGGCCCATCTTACATGGTTGTGGACACTCAGGTTGGAGAGGGTGAAATGATCTGTTTATGCACCATGTTTGTCCTGGAGAGGAACAGCTCACATTCTGCTTCACCTTCATGGTCTGTGTGTTCCCACTAGGGGGAAGATGAATCCGTCACCCTCAAATCCTGTACACGGCGGAAAACAGACTCGATCGAGAAGAGATTTTGTTTTGATGTGGAAGCAGTAGACAGGTGAGTAGCTGTCACTTTCTCAGGAACAAATATTATTGAATTTGGATTTATTTTCTTTTCCTTTCAGTCAAAACTCTTCTGCTGCTTTCTCCTGTCCTCACTTCTCTATCCCCCAACCTATACCCAATTTGTATTAGACCCTAGGCCATTGCTGATTGTGAGAATCAATACTGCCTCCCCATCTGCTAGGTTCTGTAATGAATTGTAGGGTTTGTTTTGTTTTACTTTGATGTTAACACTTGTGTGCTAGGATCTCCAGGAGACTGTGTAGATGGTTAAAGAAAACAGTTTAGCATGATTGTATCAACTATATAAGGTTTTTTCTTTAACTTAAAAAATTAATACATTGGTTCAAAAGGAATTGAGCCTAGCAACTTGGAAGGCTGAGGCAGGAGGATCAAAAGTTTGAGGGCAGCCTCAGTAACCTACTGATAACCTGTCTTAAAAATAAAAAAGGGTGAGGACGAAACTCAGTAATTAAGTGCCCCTGGGTTCAATTCTGAGTACCAAAAAATAGAATAAAACAGCAAAACAAATAAAAAGGAACTGAGGTGGAAGAAGTTTCTTTCTTTCTTTCTTTTAAAAGCTTGTAATTATAGCATTTCACCTACCACTGTGCTTACCCAGAAAAGACATCAGACCACTTGTGAAATCAGTCTTTGGAGAGAGAGCTGCTTGTTGTATCACTCAAGATTTATAGTATCTTTCATTGAGTTGTACCATTTCATGGTGTTAATCTGGTCTGACAAGATTCCAAATCTTTGAGACACTTTACTTGGCCACAGGTTAATTCTTTTGATGAAGCTCACGTGTTAAGCTTATTTGAGCTGCCTATTCAAGATCAGCAATGCTGGCACCAGGATCCTTAAATCTCAGCATGGTAGTCATGTAATGCCATTTAATCTCCTTCCTTTATTTAAAAAACAAAAGAAAAGCCACACCGTTTTGTAAAGCCAGTACTTCTGTCCTCCCTGGGAGATTTCCCTGTAGCCTTCACTCCTGAGATCAGGAAGACTCTGAGACAGTTAGAGTGACTTCTGTGGCAAGCGTCTACTCTCCTGAGGCTGCTGCAGGCTGAGTGCCCTTTTGGCCCAAGTCAGAAGTTCATGGAAACTAATCACATCTCTTGAGTAGTTTAATCATTCTGCCTTTGACTTGCAAGCCAGACAACTTGGGTCCAAATTTTGACTTTGTTGCTTAGTAGCCAAGTTACTTAATCTTCCACAACCTTGATTTCCTCATCTGGAAAACGAAGATGTAATAGTGCCTAGTTCATAGGATTGTCGGAAGGATTCTAGGAGACAGTACATGTAAAATGGGGGGCAAGGTGGCAGATAATAAGCGCTCAACAAGGATAAGTTGTTATTTTTTGTTGCTGATTAACGTGTCCTGTGTGTTCATCAGACTAGATATATCCTTTCTGTTTTAAGAACATAAATATATTTTGTAAAGACAAGAAAGTGCTCTACCCCTTCACTGTGTGTGGTGCTGGGAGAGAGGAAGGTAAGGAGAAGGGCAGCTCGGGGCATAAATGGAATTGGGATAGCAAAGGGGACTTGCAAAAAGCCGTCTTTGAACCTGGGTCATAGTTTTAAGCAAATCCTTGATTTGGATGCTTCCAGCCTTGTAGACATTTCTCTGTTCTACTCATGGAATCAATGGGCTTCTACTGTTGGCATCCTTGACGAGGTTCAGAAGATGTTCGGGTGGAAGTTTTGATACCTGTGGAACATATATTTCCTGGAGGTGATCGTGGGCTGTTTAGAAGAGGGCACACCTTGTTTGGTAGTCTCTGTCAGGTTGAGCAAAAGCTCACAGAGATGCTTTCTGAAGCTGCATTATTATCCCTGTATTTTTCAGAAGATTCCTGGGAATTTGTGGGGAGTTGCTTTCTGGGCAATTAAAACTGCCTGTGGCATCTTCATCTCATTCCATTTTGCCAACACTTCCAAGCACCTTCCCTTCTTTATCATGCTTACAAAAACTTTCCAGGCCCCCATCACAAGCCAAGAGCAAATGTGTCACACTCGACACACCAAGCAGGCTGGGAAAGTCAGCTGCTCCCCAGCGTCTGTGGGTCCCTTGGTGTGAGGTGGAGGTGTCTCGGGCAAGGTGCAGAACCAGGCTGCTGAATCTCATGTGATGGCTCCATGAAGCCCCTTCTCACAGTTTTCTCAACAGGTTTCATGGGTTAGATTATAGGTTAGCAGTGTTTTTCTTCTGTTTCTCCTGTTTTGTTTTGTTTTTTAAAGAAAGAGGAGAGAGAGAGAAGCAATTTTTATTTGGTTTTTCATGTGACCTTCATTCCTTGGACACTCCGTTGTGTAGGTGGTGCTGGGGTTTGAACCCGTGTACTCGCGCATGCCAGACAAACACCATAACCGCCGAGCCACCGCTCCAGCCCCTGTTTCTCCTGTTTTGACTCCAGTATCTCTCTGTATTTTTCTCGCATACCTAGAAAGGCATTAGGGTGACAAGAAAAAGGCATTTGCATGTGCTGGGTGGCAGCAGCAGGGGGACTCTGACCTTTTCTCTTTTCTCTTGGCTACTCCTGCCCTCTCCTTTTTCATCATTTAGCAAGGAGGGGACTGCTGCTAGACACCTGCTGTTTTTCAGCCTGGGCCTCCCCAGGCTCCTCACTTCCACCCGCTGCACCATGAGCAGGGCTCAGAATGCAAGTTTAGCACCTAGTGCACTCAAAAGAGGCAATAGTTATATTTAAAGGTTTGAAATGCTGCAAGAATATGTTAGTTATATTATAAATATGGAATATACAGTCATTTACATAGTGAGTGTTAACATGGTGCTTTATCAAGATACACATGTTAAAGTGTGACGTATGTGACTTAGGGTATTTAAGGTTAAATACTTTTTTGACCTTTAGACTCGTTGCTGATGTGTCATTTTATAACAGAAGCTGTAGCCTTTAGGAAGTGATATTCCAGGGGTCAATGTTGCAGGTCAGTGACATCAGTGTCTCTTACTATGTGGTGGGAACCACTTGCATCCGCATCCCTGGGGTTCTTCCTAGAATCACAGATTCTAGTCCCTGTCCCGGACCTACACAGTCCAGCTTTCTGGGCCTGAGATTCTGAAACCCACATTTTCTAGCTTATCAGTTGTTCTTTATTCTCATTGCTACTTGGTGCACTTTACACTGTGTATTTCACGATATAGAGTCATGAGAACACACAAAAACATCTTCCTTACTAGAAACAAGCCGCCACAGCAAAATAAAACTAAAAACAAAATGAGGCTTTCTTTTTTTTTTTTTTTTTTTTTTTTTTGGAGAGAGAAGGACAGTGAGAGAGAGAGACAGAAAGAATCATTTTTTCTTGAGTTTTTCACATGGCTTTCGTTGCTGACACTTAGTTGTGTACGTGGGTCCTGGGGTTTGAACCCGTGTACTTGCGCATGCCAGGCAAGCACCGTAACCGCTGAGCCACTGCTCCAGCCCCTGCATGCTTTTTTTATACAGGTGCTTAGTATTTACTTGTGTGAAGGGGAGAGTACCTAATAAATAGAGAAGGTCCCCTCCAGTATTTGAGATAGATGACTCTGCCAGGAAAAAAGCAACCACCACCCCACAATACAACCCTATCTTTTTAGTTAGAAAATGTTAAATGGGAGGAGGCCGAGGAAGCTAGTAGCATCTGACTGCTTTCTGTAAGCTGGACGCCTTCGTTAGTTACATCATCTCACATAATCCTCATTATAACCTAGCAAGGTGGGTGCCCCTATCACCACACTGCTGTGAGGAATCCGCACTTCAGAATTCAGGCCACCTACCCAAGGCTGAGGTGGGAGGTTCACAGAAGTTCATTCCAGGGCACATTGCTGCCTCAGAACTCAGAGTGTTCTAGAAATGTTCCCAGCGATGAGCCTGGGGCTGTTGCTGGGTGCATTTCAGAGGCAGGAGCGTTCAGCTTGCAGGCTGTGGAATCTGAAAAGTGCTGTTTGCATTCTAATTATTTGCATTTGACATCCTAGACTAATGATGCCATAAAACTAAAGCTGATGTTGTCTTTACACCTACTACTCTGCCATCTTCAAAGAGTCCTCCCGAAACTAAAGAGGCAACACAGAGCGCAGTGCCAGGCATGTTGCATTTAATAGGTGCTCCATGAATGCTTTTTTTTTCTCCCTGTAAACCTCTTCATCTACCTTTTGTTTCTCAGGTGACACTTTTTATCCAGGGAGCCCAACATGAGTAGGAGAAATCAAAGCATTAGT
The DNA here is from genome assembly GCA_004027875.1 of Aplodontia rufa. Classification (NCBI taxonomy): domain Eukaryota; kingdom Metazoa; phylum Chordata; class Mammalia; order Rodentia; family Aplodontiidae; genus Aplodontia; species Aplodontia rufa. Next base: position 7,904 of record PVKS010044012.1, read on the forward strand.
GCTGTCTTATCAGCTGTTTTCATTAAGTTCCAATGCACTGCTGTCATTTCTGTAATGTGCAAATTGTGGTGAAAGGGGGTTAATCCCTGACACTTAGGTCTGACAGAAAGAACTGTAGTGACTCGTTGACCCATGAATTAGCTGAAAAGCTACTAAAACTTTAATCCAGGGCTTTGGGGTTTAGACTTATGGTTCTTGAACTTTGTGTATCAAGGATCCTTTTAAAATACTGAATATATTCTCAGAAATCTAGTTTTACTTTTTCTGAGTTCTCTTAGTTTTGCTTCTCTCAACTATGCCTGCACTCTTTCCCCTGGATCCTACACCCTTCCATGTTGGCTTCCACAGCTCGTCCCATCCCTTTTCTCTGTTGCCTTTCTCCTTTAAGAACTAGTTCCAGGAAAGGTTCAGACCTGAACTACTGAAGGCACCTAGACTATTCTATTCTTTTTTTTTTTTTTTTTTTTTTTTAAGAGAGGGACAGTGAGAGGGAGACAAGAGAGAAAAACTTTTTTTTTTTTAATTTAGTTTTTCATGTTGCTCACATTGCTCCAAGACTTGGTTGTGTATGTGGTGCTGGGGTTTGAACCTGTGTACTGGCGCATGCCAGGCAAGTGCCGTAACCACCTAGCCACTGCTCCAGCCCCTCCTAGACTATTCTTAGCTAACATTTTATCTTCTTTCCAAAAGATTTTATTATTCCCAACATTGAAAAGTTGAAGTTAGTAGAAAATATTTTTATTTATTTAATCCCAAAGCTTTGATCCAGGTACCAAGTCCATCAAATTAACATTATGGTTCTTTGAATTTCCCTTCAGATTTCTTTTGAAATTCAGTTTTAGGACTCTAGCATTAGAAGCATGGTATGGCTTTCAGTAGATGTCTGTGACTTTTACTGGTAATGGGGTGTTGTTATAACATGCTCCAAAGGTGAATCTTTTCTTATTTTCTTAGAAGGTATCTGTCATGGTTTAAATCGTGTCCCTCCCAAATTCATATGTTGAAGTCCTAATCCTCAGTTTGTGAAGATGTGACTTTATTTGGAGATAGCCTGTTCATAGTGGTAATCAAGTTAAAATGAGGTAATCAGGGTGGGCCCTGTCAGAAGGGGAAATATAGACACAGACAGACATACGAAAAGGAGAATGCCCTGAGAACGTGAAGGCAGAGATCAGGATGATGTTCTCCACACCAGTGAATGCCAGGTGGCCAGTCACGCATGAAAGCTAGGAGGAAGGCACAGAGCAGATTCTCCTTCACAGACCTCAGAAGGAACCAGTCTTGCCAACACTTTGATCTTGAACTTGCAGCCTCTAGGCTTAGGAGATAGTACATTTCTGGTATTTAATCTACCCAGTTTGTGGCACTTTGTTACAGTAGCACCAGGAAAGTTACATGGTACTGAATAGGGAGGGCATCTCTCTGTGAAGCAGCACCCATGCCCATGACAGGCTTTGCAATGGGTAGCTCAGCACCCACTCCTTCAGTAGTCCCCTTGACAGGGAACCCCACTTCATAAAGTTGCCCATTCACGTAAATTACCTTCCTTAGTCAGGACACTCTGTTTTAGTAGTTGTCTAAACTTAAAAAATCACCTTTTTATAACTGAATAAGGTGTAGAAAGAACCAGCTTTTGAAGGTTTATGTTTTATATTGGCTAATTGGCTAGATTTGTCATTTTTTCTTAAAGTAAGTTAACTCTTCTTGAGGAGTTTAGTATACAGTTTCTGGGTGAAGAATGGGACATGTCAAAGTAGCCTTTAGTTAGTGGTATGTGAATCAGTAATAGTTGCCAATGTCCGTGTTCAGTCACTTAGAATAATTAACTCCACCATGCAGTATCTCATGGAAATTAATGAGCAAATGCAGGGAAAATATTTATTTAAGCTAAAGGATCATGGTGGTAGTCATTTGCCAGCATCCCTGGATTTGTTTATTTTAAAAAAATTTCTCACAGATGTAAGTAATACATGGATATTTTCTCCCAAATGTTTTCCAGGAGGAGCCACTAAACCATATGGAAAATTGTAGAAACAAAGGCTTCTTTTGATTCAATGAATAGTGTAGTCTCTTGGGGGCGCTGCATTTATACTTGGGTAAAGGAAACAATTAGAAAGCTTTATGTTTTTTCCAGGACTAGCTGACTCCAACAGAAATCTATCCATTTGAGAATGGTATGTGTGTTAAGTGCTTCTTTCCCAGCATGGACACTTTCCAGAGATGGGCAGCAAGGATGGCTTGTTAGAGGTGGCCTGGGGCAAGGGATGGAATAGGGGCCAAGACAAGAGTAGTTGTCTTCATGGAGCTTCCGTTTGAGTATAGAATGCATATTGAAGCAACTTAGGTATAGATACCAGTATGTTGAGTGTTCCAGCAAACCTGGAGGGCCGGAATGCTGTGGGAAAATATAACAGTCCAGGGGCCTTGACTGTCCCATGCTCACAAAGAATGGTGGCGAAATTGGATATCCTGAATCTATCCTCTCCCTCCCTTCCTGTCTCATTTATCAAGAATAACTGCATGCCAGAGACTCTTCTGACAATGGGGATATTACATTTTATGAAGCATAATGAATCTATTGGTCTATCATAAAAGCCTCATCTGGTTTTCCTTCATACCAATTTGGAATCCTTTTTTTCTTTTTTGCAAGCTTTCCATCTATAGGTAAGAAGTAAGGGGAGGCAGTGTTTCTCTGAGCCAGTCCCAATCTAGCGTATCTATTGTCTCCTTCTACCCACCACGTCCCCTGTATTTGCATGGAAACGGCCTTTGTGCTGGTTGGCTGGGTGTTAAATCAGGTATATTTCATACTTCTCTGCTCAAGTTTAATATTGTCTCATGTGAAGCTTTTAATACAGTACTGTGTACGTGAGTTTGTTCAGTTTTGTGTTATGGTGATGCAGTTTTGAGATGTACTACTTTGCTTTTTCCTTTGGGACTTTGGCGAAGCAACCAGAGAAACTTAATTAATTGCTAATTAGACTAAAACTTCAACAAGTACACACTTAAGTTGCATGGGAAAACAGGAAAATGGGGGATTGGTTAAAGTTAGAATAGTGGAGTTTTATGGAAAAACTGAAAAATCGACTGGATCTCACCAATCCACCAGCACCCTCATTTCAAGTAAGTTTTATAGCAAGCTGCGTATTGCAGGTGAAAGATCCAAGCAGCCCTAAGTTTAGATTTAGGATCTGTCCCTTACTAGCCCTATGACTCCTGGTTGTGATTTAACCCCATCTACATGATGGGGTTAGTTGTACCTGTCTAGCAGGATTGTTTTATAGAAGCCCAGTGTCTGAAGAGGTTGTGCCTTTAATTTTTTTCCACTTCTATTCCCTAAATCCTGGTACTTCATTGTTCTTTTGGTAGGTGTTTCTGTGAGCCTGCATTTGGTCCTATAGCATCATGACTCCTCAGTTCATCTATGAGCTGAGAGTGAATGCAAGTGCATTAAGGGTATACATGGGAAGGGACTGCTAGGGGAAGATTCCATTTTCAAACTATTGATAAATCACCTTTTATTTATATACATTTCCTATAAAAGATAAAGTTTTATGCCCAAAAAGGAAATCACACTCATTTTAAATTAAAGTAGTTCTGAATTCTAGGTTGGTATACGATGCGTGTGCACACTGGTTTGTGTCTTTTTGAATTTGTGTTATTGTGAGATTGCAAGTTTTCCAGAAGAAATGAGCTTATGTAACAGACTTATTTCAGCATTCAGCCTCCAGGTGGCAGTTTTGTCTTTGTGTTGGTAACTGTGAGCTCATCTGATTGAAAATTGGCTGTCCTTCATACTTGATGAGTTGGTGGAGTATAAGAACTGGAAGCGTAGGCAAAGAAATCTTGGGCATATTGAGGAAAGGTGTTCTAAATTGACTCATTCTTTGTCTCGAGATTCCTTCCTTCCAGCCCTTCTCATGGATCATTCATACCCACTTTCCTGCAAAAGCAGGCATGCCCAGTTAGGCCTTGGTTTAAATATTGCCTTTTAGCTGGCTTTCTGAACTAAAGTATCAGGCTCTTTGCTTCAGGGACAGCTTATATCTGAGGACGGTGAAGACAACACATGTGTGGTTCTGCTGTCTGGTGTGAGCTGAGAGCCAGGCGGTCTGACTCTTCTCTTTTGGTGCAGTGTACCTTTATCTTGTGCAACAGATGATCCATTTTTCCTGGTTTCAGACTTCCCCTCCCTCCCCTTCTCACCCCTTGTTTGAAATAATATTTGATTTTGCCTTCCTGCTGGTTGGATTGGAGTGCTGGTCTCAATGCCATTGACATTCCAGGCAGGAAATGGCCTTTTCCTTCCTCAGAGGGTGTTATACTGCTCTGACTTCCATGGCTTGAATGCGGAGATATTGTACTTTCCCAATTGCTTCTTGGCCCTTCTGTAAAAAAAGGTAGTGGAGCAATTTTTGGAATCTTTAGAATTCATCTGTTTAAGTTAGAATTTGTTGTTGTTGTTTTGATTCTAATTAAATGGAAACAAAATGGTTTAAGTAAGAATGGGGTGTAGTAGTGAATGGATTTGATAGGAAGGTGACTGAGGCCACCATGTTTCTCGTTTTTAATCTGCATAGTGATATTTGGAGTTTTAATGATTGTGTATGCCCATTTATTTGCCAGTTTCTAAATATAGTCTGAGTTTGTTTAAAAAAATCTGCACTAAAATTTCGCTATTACATAAATTCAAAGAGGGAAGTATTCAACCAGCTATTTCTACTTATGTACATTTCTGCTCATGATGAGACAGAACAGTAAAAATTGAGCAGGGAGAAAAGATAAATGAAGATACTTTTCTTAGTTTGTTATCAAGGGCAGAAAGGGGTATTTGCATTCTCTTTGAGTTTCACTTCATCCTATTAATTAATGCTTTATCCTGTTGCAGTATATTAAAATTTGCTTACCTCTGTGTCCCTGGTGCCTATCAGGTGCCTATCGTGGCTGGCACGTAATAGGCATTCAATCAATGTCTGTTACATTTACAGGCAACGCAGTTTAATACTCCAAAGATTTCTTTACCTACGTTTGTAGTGTTTTGGGACTTCAGTCTCTTAAAATAAAGGTATAAGAGCCGATGTGATTGGTAATGTTTACTCTTTAGAGTATTATTATTGAATTATCCTAATAATTTTAGGACCTTTCCTCCCAAGAGGTCAGTGCTATTGACTTTAACAGGTTGTGATTTATTTATTAATCAGGAACAAATCATTTCTAAGTAGCGGATTAGAAGCTGCTTCTAAAACTTCTCAGGGTGTGTGTGGGAGGGGTTCCTTCCCCTTGAGGAGCTTGACTTTTGGACTCTCAGGACATGTGCACTGCCTGCACCTGGGGGCAGTACAGCATTGTGGTTAAGGTGTGGGTTTTGCTTCAGAGTTGGACACTCCTGGGTTCAAGTTCAGGCATGAGTGCTTAATAGCAGTGTGTGACATTGTGCGATTGATTTCTGACAGCCATTTTTTTCACATTTAAAAAGAGACACATTGATAGTACTTTATATAATTATTGTGATAAATAAGTGATAATATAAGCGAAGTTCCTAGCATGGCACACACACAAAAAAATCTTAGTTGTGGTTTGGGGGCACCAGTTTGCAGTTTCTGGTTTTCCTCTCACTTCTCTGTCTCTCTCACCTGTACCCCTTCCAGTTTACCTTGGTGTATGATGATAGTGACAGTTACCTTTGTGCCTGACACTTGTACTCTTGTTTTCCCCTATGTTTCTTTCCAGGTTTTAAGGAAAATGAGACCAGGCCTGTTTTCCTTGGGATGGTAAAGAATTTCTCCCCCAGTTTCCCTCATTTTGCTTACTTGTCTGTTCTTTGTAGAGGCTTGAGTCTGTAATCTCAGAAGCAGAATGGAAAGGTTGTCATTCTCCAAGATTATTCTGCATAGCTTCATTCATATCTGTGTAGACAAAGATCTACTGAACCTTGAACCCTTGTCATTGTGCAGGAATTGCTAGGTATCAGTTTTTCTGCTTTGGAAACGAAGGACCACTTCCCCTCCTTGATGCTTGGAGAGCTCGTCTCACTGGTGGATGGCAGGCCTGTTTCCAGCCCCTCGTATCCCTGTGTCTTCCTCCATGAGCACAGTGGGGCAGATTGCACACACAGGCTGTGAGAGTGCTTATCTCTGTGGGTGCCACGGTCCTTCTTATCCTTTGAACTTGACCCTTAAGTGTACAGTTGTGTGGGTAGAAATTAGGGAATGAATTCTGGTCAACTAAAGATGTAGTCTTATGAATAAGAAAAGCCTAGATCTTTCAAGGTTGATTTAGAAAGAACAGTACTATTAGATTCAGAGCCTGTTTGTTTCAATGGGGTGGAGTTAGTTCTAGCATTTCCTTGTCCAATAGGAAGTGGGTAAATTGCCAAACCACTGAGATCACCATTGTTGATTCAGATTCAGGAATAAGATTAGAGCAGGAAAGCTGTCGAGGAACCCTGGAATCAGCGCTGGTAAGAGGGCCATGAGCTGACATAAGTGGTCCCAGGATCCTGGACAAGTTGCTAAATGATGTGCTGTTTTCTACAAACTCTTTTTGGGGTCAGCCTTGGAGGACATATGCTGGTAGGCAACAGTATGCTCTGTGATCCATGGAGAGTTGTTTTTTTTTTTTTTTTTTTTTAAAGAGAGGGAGAGAGAGAAGGGAAAAGTAAGAAAG
>PVKS010044013.1:0-5000 GCA_004027875.1 Aplodontia rufa
ATGAGTTAAATTCAGATAAGATGTAATGCTTTACAATTTAATACTATCTTTAGATTTATAACGGGAAGGGGAAGGGAGGGATAAGGGAGGGTAATTGGGGGGGGGCACTCCTGGGGACAGTTGCAATGTCCAGAATATATACACATCTTATACACATTTTATATTGTTTTGTTAAAATCTTGTAAGGTTGCTCAAAAATTAAAAAATTAAAAAAAAATAGTCAATGTTAGGTTTTCTGTTACATGCAGCCAAAAGCATTCCTAAGTGAGACAAATGGAAATCCGGACACAGCTTGGAAATATGGCTCCTGTGCAGCTGAATTGAGGACGGCTCATTTCCACCTGTCAGCTGGACAGTGAAGGTCAAGAGTTCTATCTCAGAGGCTCTTTCCTCATCTGCACCTTCAAATAGGGGAAAGCAGACCAAAAGGAAATTTCCACATGAGTTCCAAAGAAATTGGAATAAAACATTTCAAGGACAAGCGATTTCTGTCAGTATAAAATACCTGAGGACACACACCACCCCAACACAATACCCAGAGTAAGTCTTTAGGTTACCCCATTATTTCCTCTCACTTTGCAAAAAGTGACCACTCAATTCTCTACCCTAATTGCATTTCTCTTCTTCCTTAACTCATTACAAAACAGAATCCAGTCCATTGTTTTCCAAGTCTCTGAGGCCAAGTACACAGCTTTTTGGAAGTTCAGTAAGAGTATATCTGCTGATACTACAAGAGACAACAGATGGGGAAAACTGCTTCCCATTTAGTATAAAATAGCACAATATTTCTGGGAAGCATTTAGACAAATACAGGTCAAAGCCTTAAAAACTAGAAATCTACGAAGGATGTTACTCAGAATGTTGTATACCCTCAAAAAACATTCAAGAACTTTTTAGGGCTGGAGAGGTGGCTCAGCGGTTATGGCGCTTGCCTTGCAAGAGCAAGTACGCAGGTTCAAACCCCAGCACCACATACACAATGAAGTGTGTGAGCAACAAGGGTCCATGAAAAGCTAAATAAAATTGCTTCTGAAAAAAAAAAAGAACTTTTTAAAATTTTTTGATGATTTACAATATTCAATAACAAAAATAAAATGTTTTTTGCATCAACTCTTTACATAAATAAGCTGGAAACAAACTAAATTCCAACAATATGTGTATAATAGTAGCCATATTCAAGGATGCACGGGATACTCGCTCTCTTCTTATCAGCAGGTCCATTCTAAGATGAGCCCCAACAATCCAGCCCCTTGGCATTTACATGCTTATGTAATTGCCTGCCTTTGAGTGTGGGCTGGATGGAGTCGATTGAATGTGACAGAGGTGGTGAAATATCACCTCTGAAGTCAGGTTGCAAGGTCTGGAGTCTGTCTTGGGCACACCCTCACACTCTCTCCTTGGTCCATTTACTCTGAGGAAAGCCAGCTGCCATGTTGTAAGCTGTTCTGTGGAAAGGTCTGAAAGGCAAGGAAGATCCCTGAGAGGCCTGCAGCCCACATGGACACTCAAGACTCCGAGCCAGAGGCCCCTGCCCACGCTGCACCCAGATTCCTAACACACAAACTGTGTGATAATAAATGCTTATCATTTTAAGTCACTATGGTTTACAATAGCTACACAGCAATAAGTCATAAATGCATCTGTTGTTTATAAAAGAGGAAAATTTCGGGGCTGGAGCAGTGGCTCGGTGGTTACAGTGCTTGCCTGGCATGTACAAGTACCTGAATTCGAACCCCAGCACCCATGTACACAACAAAGTGTTGGAGCAATGAAAGCCATATGAAAAACTAAATAAAACTGATTCTCTCTTCAATCTCCTCTCTCTCTCTCACTGTCCTTCTCTCTTAAAAAAAGAAAAAGAAAAAGAAAATTTCAAGCAACTTAAATGTCCAGCAGTAAAAAAAAAACACTGAAATTTTATGGTGCATTAACTCAATGAATAGTATGCAGCCATTAAAAATCATGTTTTGAAGAATTTTTTAGTGATAAATGACATACACACAGTGAGGAACAAACTGAAGAGTTTGATATCACCTTAATTAGTTAAAGTTAAATAGAGAAATTTAAGACAGGTGGGGATGGATCTTCTAAAAATCAAAAGATTACTAGAAGAAAGAGAACAAGGAGTGGGCAACAGGGAGGGAGGGGAGAAGTGCTTGGGAGGGATACTGGCCAAATAATACTGTTATATTGTGTGCATGTACAAATATGTAACAGCAAATCCCATCATCATATACCACTATATTGCACCAATAAAAATATGGAAAATTTTTAAAGAGAGAAATATAAGAAAAATGCTTTTTCTTGCCTTTTTTATACTTCTGAAATCTTCAATAATTATTTTCATAATAAAGAGAAAAATATCTTCCTTTTAAAATTTTTACATTCTTCAAAAAAAGCATAAAATCTTCATAGACAGAAATGATGAATTTCTCTAAGCAGGAGAAAAAAAACATAATGGAAGCTAGTGTTGGTGCTGTGGGTGAGGAATAAGACAGCCCTTTGGGGCGATGACACCTCCCAGCCTGCCCCTCAGTCTGTGGATCAGTTGTGAGAAAAAAAACCCAGCCATTTAAATGACTCTCTCCCTTGTCTGTTTCTTAATCTAACTACTCCCAGGTCCTATTCCCACAAAGTTGGAACTGGATCTTGGAGAGAACAGGTCTAACTGTAAACAAGATCAAGTACAACAATTTATCAGAAAAAACAGGGAGAGAGAAAGGGCAAACCATATTAAAGAGCTCCCCAGTGATTCTGCCTCCAAGGATGCGATCCACCTAGACTGAGTAGCCTAGGTCTCCCTTTGGGACAGTCTACCCAGCCATCCTGCTGATACTGCAAGAAATGGAGAGGGAAATGCTTCCTATGTAGTGTAAAATGATAGAGCTTTCTGGAAAACAACATGGATAAAAATGTTTTAAAAGATATTTAAATCTTGTTGTTAGAAATCTAGTTGGAATTTTTCTACCTGTGCTCTCACCTCACTGAGCCTAGTAGGGTGGCATGGCTTCCAATTTTTAAAAATTTCCAATTAAATTTTAAAACTCCCTAGCTTCACTCCAAAGCAGAATCCTACCTGACACCTTTTTTTTTCTTTTTTTAGTGTGGTGATTTTCTTCCCTCTCAAACTCCTGATATATGTTGAGAGAGTTAGACACTCTTCTTATTCCCTTCATTATTTTCCCCTGGTTTGTTTAGCTGGGTGTTCCCCTCAAGATATTTTAACCTTGACTAGACGGCTGCTAAGGGGCTGCCTGGAGTGACACCCAGTGGTTATAATAAGACGTGACAGCAGCTCCTGCCTTGCGGAGGGCAGCTAACTCAGAGCCTTTCCCATGAATGCCTCCATTACAGTCTCAGAGCCTTAATCATAAGCAATACTTGCATCTCCCATTTTTATCCATTTTTTAGCGCATAAACCATTTTTGTGTAACTATGTTTATTAACCAGCTGCTGATCACACATCTACTCTATAGAATCTGCTGAAAAAGATCTGCCATTAGCAAATGGTGAAGATTTTTATTTTAGCAAAATAACATCGGGAGGCACCTTCAACATGAAAGAGCAGTTCCAAACGACTTCTATGCTAATATCTTCTCAACTCCAACTAGTCCTTGCAGAAGCTCTTTTACTTAAGAACTTTTATAGAGAGGAGCATAATTACAGGTTGAGATGGAACACATCAGCTTTCCCAACAGATGGAGATGACAATCACTTGAATCCTTGGGAACATCCTTGGGAACCTAACCTATTGATAAACAAAGAGATTAGCAGGACCCTAGAGAAAGAACCAAAGCAAACTGTGATTTAAATAAAATAATAAAAAAAGAATGAAAGAACCCAAGTAGCCAAAGTTTATATCCCAAAGTCCCTGGTATTATTTTGCAAAAGTCTTTCACCACCCTTCTCTCATTTTCAAATGTCTTTCTTGTGACCTTCATCAGGCCTCCTCCCTAGGTGTTAAAACCACATTCAGTTTTCCAAATACTATCTCCACAGTGCCTCATCACATCCTGTTATTTCTGGACAGTGAGAGAAATAATTAATGCCAAATGGACCAAAAGAAATTCAACTATTAACTACTCTCAAAAATGAGCAAGTAGAAGCTGTAAATCAGAAACTCCACGATCCTCAGACTTGATATGTAAGCATCTGTAACTCTCTTTAAGGTCAAGGTAATTTTGAAAACAGAAGTGATAGTTATTATTCACAACCCCTGTATCAAGAATATTCCAAAACAGAGTTGTGAGACCATGTTTTGCCAGATCTTGGGTTTCCATGATAGTCTTCTTTTTTCAATGTCACAACCTGGATCAAGGCTTGATGTTGTCTGATCTGATTAGAGTTATTAATGTAAGTGAATTAGTAGCCCCCTGAGGAGAATTGATCAAGGAACCAGCTTGTTATTCCCAGAATACAGCTGGGAATACCACCAGAGAAGGAACAATTCTAGAAGCAGCACATTCAGAATGAGGAGCAGTACATGCACCATTGACAGAGTTGGGTTGAATTCCCACCACTGTTCACTGGGCTGCTGACCCTGACCTAGGTGTTTGTTGTTCCTGAGCCTCAGTTCACATCCATCAAACATGAATAGTACATGATCAGTTTCCACCTGATCCCATCAGGTTGTTTGGAAGACAAAGTAAGGTAACACACATAAGCTGCCTACTAATACAATCTACATACGGTAACTGCTCAGTAAAATTAACCATCATTATTAAAAGAAAACAAACCTGGATCTAGAGCGGATGTCAATCTAAGCTACTTAACAGGATCTGGAGGAGATGTCAGTATTTCCCGCTTAATGCAAATCACTTTCTAAGTTCGAGGAAATCTCTACTTTTGTAGCAGAATGACATTGAGAAAGCACACAGACACACACGCTTATGATCACCAAACAAAGGAATTCTTTCATCTCCGAATTAAAGGAGAGAGACAGAATCAGAGAAGTAGTCATATTGACCTCTTCCTGAGAATATGTTCTGAGGAAGAAGCTG
>PVKS010044013.1:10000-14559 GCA_004027875.1 Aplodontia rufa
TAATTCCTAGCTCCTTGTTCCATTTTGATTTGATTCTCATGCAAGGTGAAAGATATAGGTCTAATTTCAACTTTCTGCAGGTGGCTGCCCAGTTTGTCCAGCACCATTTGTTGAAGAGGCTGTCTCTCCTCCATGTAATATTTTGTCCCCCTTTGTCAAAAATCAGATGGTTAAAGATTCCTCGGACAGGGGACTCATATCCAGAATCTACAAAATCCTCAAAAACCTCAACTATAAAAACACAAACAACCCAATCAATAAATGGGCCAAAGAGCTAAATAGAAACTTCTCAACAGAGGACATTGATCAAGCCAATGAATACATGAGAAAGTGCTCTAAATCACTAGTAATCAGAGAAATTCAAATGAAAACTACATTAAGATATCACCTCATGCCAGTCAGATTGGCAAAAATGAAGAAAATAAACAATAATAGATGCTGGAGGGGCTGTGGAGAGATAGGCACACTAGCACAGTGTTGGTGGAGCTGCAGACTGGTACAGCCCCTCTGGAAAGCAGTGTGGAGAATCCTCAAAAAACTAGGGATGAGCCCACCATATGATCCTGCTATTCCTCTCCTGGGTATTTTTCCAGGGGATTTAGAATCAGCACATTATAGTGACACGGCAATATCTATGTTCATAGCAGCTCAATTTACAATAGTTAAATCATGGAAACAACACAGATGTCCCTCACTGGATGAATGGATCCAAAAGCTATGGTACATATATACCATGGAATTTTACACAGCAATTAGAAACAATGATATTGCAGCCTTTGAAGGTAAATGGATACTAAGGAATAAATTATACTGAGTGAAATCAGCACAACCCAGAGAACCAAGGGTCAAATGTCTTCACTCATCTGTGGAGGCTGAAACTAGACCCTGGCCACTGAGAGAGGTGGTCTATTATCAGGTGTTAAATCCAGATAAGGTGTAATGTTACACACCTAATACTTTTTCTAGAGATGTTGTGGGAAGGGGAAGGGAGAGATAGGGTGGGTAATTGGGGGGCACTCTTGGAGGTAAATCTAATCTTCAGAATCTACATTATATATTATTTTGTTAAAAATTTGTATGATTGCTCAGCAAATAAATTTCTCAGTAAAAAATCATTTGAAAAGATTCTATTACTTAATTTATCCAAGGAACAGTCCTGTATGTGCCCAAGGAATTCTCCAACACTGTCTCCCAATACACAGAGGCTGAGAATGTCAAGTCTTCTCAGAAGGACTCCATGCTAAGATTAGCAAAATGCATCAAGGTCCTCTAATATGACTCCTTCTACTTTCCCTACCTCTCCTAGATGTCTTATTGGTATTGCTATTTGGTTTTGTTGCTATTTTCTTTTTGGTACTGGTGATTGAACCCAGGAACATTTAGCCACTGAGCCACATTCCCAGGCCTTTTTATTTTTTGTTTTGAGACAGGGTCTTGCTAAGTTGCTTAGGGCCTCACTAAGTTGCTGAGACTGGTATCAAACTTGCAATCCTCCTGCCTCAGCCTCTCAACTCACTGGGATTACAGGCATACACTACCATGCCCAGTTTACTAACGTTGTTATATATACTTCAATACATAACAAATTATATTCATAGTCTGGAGATTTAATTACTGATCTACTTTAATTAACTTAATTTTGCAGATACAAAGTGATGCAGCTAATACAATATTTGATTAAGATATGAATATGAGATTAATCAAAAAACAATAATTTTGCAAAGGTCTTTGTCAGACATTCTAATCATCATCTAAAGGAGTAAATTATTTGAAAAGACTAATTCTGAGGCCTGCTTTGAAAAGGAGAGTCTCTCTTTTGCCTTGATAGTAGATCCACCTAAAATGATGATTTGTGAAGTCCTACTTTATATTCAACAACCAGTATAAACACCTCTGTGATTTATTTCCTTTTTGTTGAATTCTATTAGATCTAATTCCTTCTGATTGGATACAAGGGCAAAGGTCCCACACTCACTCAAAGGGCCATGAAATAAGATAGCATCCTATTGCCAGCATTTGTTATTTTAAAAGAAAATTAATAAAATTAGTTCATTCGCATTCATAGTATACATATTACAGAAATTAATTTTAACATACCACTGTATGTTAAAATACATACAGTGTATGTATTAAAGTGGTTTAATTAACATACCACACATACCTTCACACACCCACACACAATTTTTTAAACATTCAAAAATGTCTCATCAAATATTAAGGAATATCAAATAAATTTATTCTAGAAAATATCCAATTTCTCTATCTCATTTTCTCACAATCACAAATGTATAGAATGTAACTTAGCACCATTATTTTAAGCACCTGTTGTACTTAAATTCTAACACCCTAATTTAGTTTCATAATTAGTTCCTTTTTATTGACAATTATTTAATCGAAACTACATAATACCTTTTAATTTGGAGTAGGGGCTAAATAGCACTTCTGAGTCTGGTTCTTGGCTTGAAACACGGTTCCTCCAGCAGATGGAACGATGGGCCATTGCTTCCCACCATTGGTTAATGAGCAGTCCAGCCCAGGTGTTCCATGGAATCAAGAAGGAAGCAGTACCTGAGGCTGCCCCTTCTCACAGTGCCTTGCATGAGACAGATACAGCCTTCATCAAATTTGTGTGGCGTATATATGAAGTGAAGGTTTGGAGTATGAAACATCATTTCCGGATTGGGGGCCCTCCACCCAGGGTACCCTATCTGGAAATGATAATGGGGCTTTCCCACTTATCTTTCCATACTCTGACTCTTGACAAGTGAAGTGGCCTTTTTCCTGGAGTTAGCCAATCTGAGACGTCTGAAGGAATACCTTCATAAGACCACCCTCGTTTCAGACACCAACTTTAAGTTCAGATGGATCCCAAAAAGCAACCTCAGTTTTGATCATTTTCCAAGATTTACAGAATTAACTAGAAGCTATAATACTAATGGTTGTGTTTTATTACAGGGGGAAAAATACAAATTTAAACAACCAAGGGAAGAGACACAAAGAGCAACAAACTGGGAGAATTCCAAGCTCAAAGTTTCCATTGTCTTTCCCAGATACATTACAACCTTGACATTGATATATGACAACACTCCAGAGTATTGCCAGTCAGGAGCATTCACCTGAGCTTTAGTGTCTTAAATTTTTATTAGGGCTTCATTATACAGGCATGGTTGATCATATACATGGTTAAACTCAGGCTTCAGGTCAATTGAGACAAATAATCCAAATTCCTGCCCTAACACAGGGACATGGTGGCACATGCTTGTAATTGCAGTGACTCAGGAGGCTGAGGCAGGAGGATCACAACTTTGAGGCCAACCTCAACAATTTAGCAAGGACTTAAGCAACTCATTGAGACCCTGTCTCAAAATAAAAAAGAAAAAGGACTAGAGATGTGGCTCAGTGGTTAAGCACCCCTGGGTTTAATCTAAAGTGAAAACAAAAAGAGAAAGAGTCTCTTCCCCAAATCTCATGATTAGTCTTTCCAGAGTGCCCACTTTCCATCCTAGGAGCATCAAATGTGACCAGCCCCCACTCTAAATGAAGATGATCCTGTCAGGAATGATATTAATTCCCTAACAGAAGCCAAGAGTAAAAGTCTCTTAGGCTAAGAAACCTTTGTACTAATTCTTTTCTATACAGACACCAATTTAAACCTAACATACTTAACTAATGCCTTGCTCTATGAGGCATTTAAAGTGGTTTAATTAACTTGTTATTTATCTAATGGAATTGAAATATTCTAACACTGCACATTAAACTGTGCTTCTTCTTCTTGGGCTCATGTGAACTTCTGTAACATACTCCCACTGCCAATAAGTGCTGGGAAAGGGTGCTGGAGGACTGAGGTGGCAACTGAATTTGCCAGTTACAATCAGGCCACCTGGTACGTACTTTCCCATAAGGGCACTGTATTCCTTAGGCTGCCTAAACAAATTGCCACCAGTTTAGTGGCTTAAAACAACAGAAAATTGTTCTTCTCATGCTTGCAGAGGACAGATATCCAAAAGCAAGGTGTCTGTAGGGTCACAATCCTTTGAAAGATCCAGGAAATAATCCTTACTTGACTCCAGTTTCCTGTTGATTTTGAATTCTTTGGCTTCCCTGCCAACATCCCTGAAGTTTCCTGATTCCTCCTCTTTCTAGGTCTTCCATAATTCAAGATGATCTCATCTCAAGACATTTAACTTATTTTTTTCCCACATTTATTAGAAGTATATTGCGATACAGGATACAGATGAGGGGGAAACATTGTCAAAACTGTAGCAATCAATGTGTATAAACTTTGTTATCCAGGGGTAATGCCAACGCATAGATAAACTACTATGGGTTTCATCTATTGCAGTTTCCCCCAGAAGAACTGTGTGTTAATTGGGTATCTAGTGTAGGAATAACATCGGCTTCTGGAATGGTTCCCCCATCTTCCCCATCACCAGACTCCTATGAGTTCTTCGTATACCCTCCCCCCTCCCCATCCCCTTCCCTACACCTCCAAGTTACCTAGGGAGCTTTCGCCCCTGTTGCACTGAAAGTCATTCAATTTGAGGCTTTGTTAGGTCAGC
>PVKS010044014.1:0-14556 GCA_004027875.1 Aplodontia rufa
TTATGTATATGCATAAATATATATATATCTCCTTCTCCTCTCAAGACTGTGCATTCCCTGAGAGCTGGAAACAAAGCTTACTCATCTTTAATATTGCCAATACCTTGCACATTTGCACAGTGTCCTTTATTATTATTGGTATATATCTGCCTCCTGCCAAGACTGCACAACTTCTAAGCAGAGATTATCTTATACATCTTCAAAAGCATATGGCAAGTGACCAAAGTGTTCATCATATAGAAAATGATTGGGGAAAGAAAGCATGAAACAATTAAAAGTTGTTAAAACTTTTGAATGACATCAGAATTTCTTATTATTTATTAAAATATTTTTAATGAATTGTACATAAGGAATGCTTACAATAGTTGCCCACTTACTTTGTGCTGAGCTCTTAAGAGTCAGGCATTCATTCTAATGAATCCTGGGTAGAATGTAAATCCTTTAAAAAACGGAATGAGAACACTGAAGAATGCAGTTGTTATAAACAGTGAGAATTCAGGAGACCTAATTAAGTTTATATTGAGTATCTACTCTGGAAAATTCTGTCCCCATGCTGGATTTGTCTTTTAGTTATAGCAGTGAAAAAGCTGACTAAAACAGTCTCTTTAATATCTCCATGGGTTCATTAATTATTTCTCTATGGGTTCCGTAGTTATTCCTTATTGTTTATGATCTTATCACCTTGAAGAGTATTAAAGAATGATTCTGCTGAATTTCTTTCACTTTAGACCTTCCCATGTCTTCTCATAATTGTATTTGGGTTCTGCATTCTTCTAAACATGACAGAAAAAGTGCCATCTTCTTAGAGCATTGGTTTGTAGAGTTATGATGTTGCTTTTGTCTTTTTTATTGTTGTCTGGTCATCATACCAGTTTGAGCTCTGCTTTGGGATGTTAGCTTGTTAAATGGATTATTGTCATTGTTGTAAACATGGCTAACATTTATTGATCCTTTATGGTGTGCCAGGTACTCTTTTAAACTCTTAATATATGGTAACTCATTTAATCCTTACAGTAACTAATAATGAAGTTGAACAAATTGATCTCCCCTTGTAACAGATGAATAAACTGAGTCACAGGGAAGTGGATTACTATCTAGAGCCTCAAATGGAGTCACAGGTAAGGTGGTCACTAGGCCTGTGCTCTTAACCATTGGGTGATACTATTCTGTGTGTGTGTGTGCAAGTGCGTGCGTGCCTGCGTGCGTGCATGCTTAGTAGGTAGAGCCAGGGGTGGGCCTGGGTAACACCGTTCCAGGTCCAGGACCTCTCAACAGTGACAACCCATGCTGTCTCCATAGCTGGCTCCTCTGTTGGTCCCCTTAATTCTATATTTATCAATTAGGAGCTAGTTTTGAAAGTCTAGAAGGTTGTTTATGAGGACAAATTAAGGCAATGACAGTGGTTATAGACAGGGAAAGGAATTGAAGCAGATGCCTTGAAATTGGAACCACAGATAAGAATGTAGAGAATGAGAGGAGCAAAGTGTCTGAGAGAAGTTGTATTTAGGTCAAAGAAAGGAGGAACACAGTGGGAAAAACAAGAAGAAAATTATAGAGGGAAAAGAGCCAAAAAAACTGAGTTTTCCAGGACCAGTTCAATCATTCATTGCTATTTTATGAAGAGTTTTTAACCCTATGTCTAGAGAGGGACTGTGAGATGACAGAGACCCTGTTATGCGGGATTGTGTTAAGGTGGGATGTTTGGGCTGGGTCCCTAGAATTGAGAAGTTCATTGCCAATAAGTAGGAAATGCAGAGGGTGTCCTATGGCCTAGAAGGTGGCTTCGCTAGCACATGTGATATTCATTCTTTTATCACCCGCCTTAAAAAGCTATATGATTTCAACTAAACCTTGATTTAATCAAATCATATTAAGACTTAGTTTTTCTAAAGCATATACTTCTATCAAACAATATGTCATTTAAAGGTTCTTTGGACACGACAAAAAAGTGTGGTTATATTAGTAAAAATATTAAACATGAACTAACTTTTTGGTTCTCTGAACATGAAAGATCCAGATGAGAGACTGGTTTCTTTATTGAGTCTGGAAATTGAGCAGATGCTGGGAGTATGGCAATATCCTAGCACAGTACTGATGATGGATAGCAATAGCCAATGCTAAATAATAAAAGATGATTTCATGTGATCCTTGCCAACAGGGTAAAGTTTGAGCTGCCCAAACAGGAAATTAGAAAATTTGTATCTAAAAATAATCTTATTTTCCCCTTTTCATTGTGACCTCCAGTGCTGAGAAACAAAGGCCTTATAGAAATTCTGGGAAATTTCTGAAATCCCTGTTTGTATCCAGCTGATTTGATTTTTCTTAAGTACAATGGGAGAGCATTTCTGAGAAAATTAAACTTCAAAATACTATAGCCACTGGTGCGTAGTATAAACATTTCTGTCAGACTTCAAGGAGAATTTTTGAAACATGGGAATTAACTTGACCAGTACAATTTTTTTTTTGTTTTAGAGCTTCAGCAGCTTTGGAAAAGATTGAAATTAACTTGGACCCTCTAGAACAGGCTTTCTCAATTCAGAACTGGGCTTGATGGTTCGTTATTGGGGTTGAGGGCTGTTTCGTGCATTGGAGAATGTTTATCAACAGTTTTGACCTCTGACTAGTGATGCCAGTAGCACTAACCCTACCCCCCGCAAGTTGTGTCAATCAAAAATGTCTCTAGACATTGGGAGATGTTCCCTGCAAGACAAATCATCCCCACTGACAAGTACTTCTCTAATGTGTAGTCTGATAACCATCAGATAATTGGATGCAGGTCACTTAAATCACAATCTGCATTGTAACAACATCAGTAGGAGTCCTGTTGGTTCTTGAAGGTTTGAGACACTCTGATCTAAATCTCCACCCAGGGCAGTGTGGCTTACCACTAATAATATTATAACATTGGGCCACATCTTGGGGACTCAATTTCCTCCTCTGTAAAATGGAACTAAGAAAACCTGTCTTGTAGAAATATAAAGGAGGGAATGGAGTTGAAGCAATGAGAGGGACATCTTTTCCTCGGTAGAGTCTCATTTGGGCTGGTTTTCATTCTCTTTATAAAGCTGATTTTTCTTGGCCATACTGGGCTCACTGTTATTTGTAATGATGATATAAAAGGATGAGGAAAAGCCGTAAGTCTGGGTTAGTGCTCTGCAAGTAGAGTAGGTAATAAAAAAATCTGCTTGTTTACAGATTTTTTAAAAAAATTATCTACTTTCTTTAAACTGTGTCTCTTGTAATCTGGCCCTCCCATTGCTTGGATCCTGTTTCTGGAAAACTCATTGTCCTGGGCTTTGTGAACTCTTAATGATCTCATTTAAAGGCCAGAATCTAAAGGTGGGAAAGGTGAAACTGAAAGTAAAACCATTTAGGAAAAAAGCAGCTCATACAATAAACTTTATTCCTGAACTATAGCAACTGGATTTTAAAAGGGAGTAATTATTTTTATGACTATTAGTAAACTTTTTGGTTATATAAGATAAGGATAAATATTTTTGCCTTCAGAATAAATTAGTTGCTCCAGAACTCCATATTCCCCTTTCCTCTTTATCCCGCCATATCTTTGCCTTAGTATAACATGTATTTTAAAATTTCCCTTCTTCATTTATCAAGAATAACTATTTTCATGACTTTGGGCTAGAAATCTAACCTGACAAAGACCCTAATCCTTTTTTTGCAAAATTAATTAAAAATGATACAGAAGGATGGGTACATACATGCAGTCATATAATCACATAAACAACGTTTGAGTCTAACTATGATTGGCAATTTTTATGCAAATCACATGTATAGTCATGAGCATCATATAGATGTTTTGATTAATCCCAGACCATGTATGACAGTGGTCCCATGAGATTATAATGATACTGAAAAATTCCTATTGCTTAGTGATATCATAGTCATCATATGTTTGGATATACAGATACTTAGTATGGCTTTGCAGTTGCCTACAATTTTCAGTATAGGAACATGTACAGGTTTACAGCCCCCTGCAAAAGTCTATCCTATAGTACCTTGGTATGTAGTAGGCTATACCACCTAATTTTGTGCACGCACACCCCATGATGTTTACCTAATAATGAAATTGACTCACAAAGCATTTTTCAGGACACATCGTTTCATTAAGTAACATGACTTCGGTTTATCTGAAGTTCTCTGAAGCTCCTAGTATGAAGGGATGCCATTCAGAGCCAGTGTTCAGAGATGTATAGACTGGATATTGCACAACTCTAGGGGATGCCATTTATATCATGAACGTCACGGATTTGTGTATATATTATGACAGTGTGCCAGAAAACGTCAACACAGACTCTTATTCTAACAAATCACTATATTGCAACAGTGTTTTGGCAGATGGGAATACAATGTCTTGAAGGAAGTGGCTTACTTCTGTAATTTGCACAAAGGGGTCACCTGGACCAGCAGTAGTCCTGTCAACTAACCTTTCTTTAGGAGCCTTTACTCTGGTGTGAAAAAATAATACAAATAATTATCCCAAAGGAATGAATGTGGCCAAAAGCCATGAGAAAAATATTATTAAAAAATATTTTTCACATTTCATAAATACGAAAAAAGAATGCTTCATGAAAAGATGTCCTTACTTCTCTCCAGTGGAAGTCCAGAAAGCCCACAAATATATGAGAAAATACTCTACATCATTAGTTATAAGGGAAATGCAAATCAAAACTTCCATGAGATACTACCTCACTCCTGTTAGAGTGGCAAAAATGAAAAATACAAACAACGACAGATGCTGGAGGGGCTGTGGGAAAGAGGAACACTATTACACTGCTGGTGGG
This sequence comes from Aplodontia rufa, assembly GCA_004027875.1. NCBI lineage: Eukaryota > Metazoa > Chordata > Mammalia > Rodentia > Aplodontiidae > Aplodontia > Aplodontia rufa. The sequence goes on from PVKS010044014.1 coordinate 4,803, forward strand.
ACTGCAAACTGGTTCAGCCACTATAGAAAGCAGTGTGGAGAATCCTCAAAAAATTAAGGATGGAACCACCTTATAACCCAGCTATCCCACTCCTGGGAATTTTCCCAAAAGACTTAGAATCAGCATATTATAGCGATGTGGCTTCATCAATGTTTATAGCAGCTCAATTTACTATAGCTAGATTATGGAACCAACCCAGATGCCCCTCACTTGATGAGTGGATACAAAAGCTTTGGTTCATATATACTATGGAATACTACTCGGCCATCAGAGAAGACGATATTATGGCTTTTGAAATCAAATGGATGGAGATGGATAGAATTATGCTTAGTGAAGTCTCCCAAGCTCAGAGACTCAAGGGCCGAATGGTTTCTCTCATCTGTTGATGCTAGCATATATGGGGAAGCAGTATGGTAGACAGCTAACCTAACAAAACTTCAAATTGAATGACTCTCAGAGTAATAGGGGGATGGCTCTCTAGGATACTTGGAGGCGTAGGGAGGGGGAGGGGGAGGGTATATGAAGAACTCAGGAGTCTGGAGGTTGGGAAGATGGGGGAACCATCCCAGAAGCCGATGTCATTCCTCCACGAGATACCCATTTAACGCAAGAGTTCTTCTGGGGGAAACTGCAACAGGTAAAACCCAAGATGGTTATCCATGTTTTGGCTTTTCCCCTGGATAACAAAGTTTATATCCATTGATTGCTAATGTTTTGATGTTTCCCCCTCAACTGTATTTCTATATACTTCTAATAAAAAAAAAAAGAAAAAGAGTGTCCTTAAATATCACCTTCATCCTGAAGCTATTGCCAATGCCTCCCAAGTGAAGGAGAAATCATTTGAGAGGTAGAAGAGCTTTACTAACATAGGTCCAGCAGAGAGTAGACAGGATTTAACAATCTCATTGGCCCAGATTGGGTGAAGATTGCCTGGTGCTGTAAAGGTAGGTAGATGACATGGAGATTGTGCTGGACAGATGGGGACACCATCACCAGTCCTATACATGATATTACACCTGGTGTAGTATGTTCTTTAGGACTTTGCTGCTTTCTTAAAAGGACCGTTCATGTACCAGCATTAATGTAGTAAGCATTTTTGTTTGCCTAATGTTAGGTCTTAAGTTGACATTTTTTACATATGCTCTTGCAGTTTTTCACTGTCTTTCTGGAGAGAGCCTGCAGTTTCACATGAAATTGATTCTGAATAATAACTGAGTAAGGAAAATGGCAGTTTCAACTTGCTTTTGAGATGAAATAGCATGGTGAAGCAGGTAACAGGGAAGTTACCAATTAGGAATGAAGTGGAGGAAATCTTTTTGTTCAAGTGATAAACTCTTGGAGTTGTTTAATTTGAATTTAGATTTGCCCAAATTAGTCATTGTGGCTAGAAAGCAAAGAAGTGGGTCTAACCTGGATTTTTTTTTTTTGTTTGTTTTTTGGGTTGTGGTGGTGGTGATGTCATTTTATACTTGTGACTATAGCAGCATTTCTGTGACTTTAATTTGTAAGGTGTGACAAAGACAGTTTATTCTTAGTAATACTTCAGGTGATGAGATTTGCAAAAAATGTGCTAAAACCAAATTATATAATTAAAGTGTAATCATTATTGATAATGGAAAAAATAGGTACTATAAGAGATAGTGTATATAATAATAAGTGTAATTTGGGCCTATGATCATATTTAATTCTCATATAATTGCCTGAAGAAGGTTCTTTTGCTATTGCTATCTTATGGATGGGTGTAGAAACCAAGGTGTAGAGGGACTAAATTCATATTACTGGGAAGCAGAGGGATAGGATTTGATCCCGACTCTGACCAGTTATGTTTCTCAAGGGGTTATGCATAATAACCACATCTGTGTCTTGCCCATGGTGATGTGTGAATATCATTGCTCCTATGAAGATGACTAACCATCCCAGTTGCCTGAGGGGTTTCCAAGGATGTGGGACTTAGGTTGAAACTAGGAAAATCCTGGACAAACTGAGAAAAGATGATCACCCTACTTTTGCATGACTTGGTAGAGACTAAGGTAAGGATAAAGTAGGAACCACTGAATTGCTTCATTTTCTTTGCTATTGTTACCTGTTTTCTGCACTGTTCGGATGAGGATGTAGTTTTTACATTAATCTTTTCTTTTCAAGTGGTAAAGAAAATAAGAGAACAAAGTGCTGGGCTCTTTTAAACCCTGTCTTTACTCCTGGGTCTTTCTCAGTCTTTCTAAGAGTCAAAGAGGAACTTTTAAATACATAGATAAATAGCCTGTCATGCTGGTGGGAAAAGCAGTGACTGGGCCATGTTGGTTGCATTTCAGCCAGATGTCCCAGCCCCAGTTTTTGCTAACTTGATGGCTTTTAGTAATTTTGAGGAATTCAGCCTTCATATGACCCCACCCTGAACATAGGCTATTCTGCTTCCATTACAGAAGTTTAGAAATTAGAATTTAATGTCTAACAAATATTCACATTCTCAAACTGAAAAAAAACCCAGTAATAAATATGCCTGTTTTAAGATGGGAATTTGCTATTTGGAAGTATCTGCTCCTTTGGGGAAATTCTTCAGGTTTGATCATATCATTATGGAAGATCTGCCTGTGGGCCTGCCAGTTGTTCAAGGAGAAACTTGATTCCTTTCTTTTAAGGGTGCCTTTATGTTCTCACTGGAAATTTAGAATATATGTTTTAATTAGTTGATAATTTTGCCTATCTGGGCACTCATTTTTTGGTCTATTTTTTAACCCCTCCTTAAATGGTCCGGAGGTTGGGAGAAGATGTCTGCCTCCTCAGGACATCTGCTGTTTGTTGTTATAGCTGACTTTGGAATGCTGTTCTTGGAACCACCTCCAGTGTGGAGTGTCCATATGCAGTGCTTCATTAACTGATGGGGTGAAAGAAAGGAGCTTTCCTCATAGGACAGCTCCCCAAATGACCAGAGCCTCGCCCTTTAAGTGTTAACACTTTCAAAATGATTAACCACTCTGAGGAAAATCTTTAAAAATTACAATTTTTGAATTCCTACTGGCTCTCTTGCACAGAGAAATCTGCTTGAGCAGATTGGAACCTTTACTTCATAGCTCAGGGTCAAGATTAGCAGTGTCTTATTATTCTTTCCCATGAAGGGGTGGGTGCCTTTACATAGTCTTGGGAATAGAGGGCTATTTGCCTCCCTCCCAAGTGGTCCCAAGTGATCACCTTTTACTCTCCACTTTCAATATTTTTATTTTTTCCTGATTCCTCCTATGCTGCTAACCTCTTACACTTAACAATATTTGTGTCATTAGTACTTCTCTCACATTTCAGCTTTTGACTCTTAACTTACTGTGGGCTGGGAGTCATTGCCAAGCTTGTTAGAATTGTATAGAGCAACTAGGATCTGAGCAGACCTGCCCAGGAATGAAGAGTGTGTCTTGGCATGTTTTGGATCACCTAAAATAGGACTTGTAGATAATTGTAATGCCAGTGTGTTTACATACCTTCTTGTGGTTCTTGACCCTGGTGAAGTAGTTTGTCACAAATTGAGTTCGAGGTTAGAACCAGGAAGGATCTAATTCCTCAGAATGTTAACCAGACTTTGCTTCTCTTCAGTGGAGGTAATATTTAGAACTCTTAACTCTTTTCATATACTTTTTATTACATCTGGGGCGTATAAAAAATTTTGCTTAAGAAATTGGGATCTTGTGTGCTTATAATGTTAGTCAAAATACTGTTACTTGTATTTCCTTTGCTTTTAATGTTGGATCTCAATATTACTTTAACTTTCATTATTAACTTTTAGGAAGGCTGGTGAAAATTAATACTTCTACAACAATATATTTCTTTCAGCCTGCTTTATCAGATTGAGAGAGAGTAAACTTTGTCAAATTACCTGCCCATCTATTTTGGTTTTTCAGCATTTTATTGAAATTTAAAAGTTTCTAGACTTGAGTTACATTAAGTGGGAAAGTCAAGTCACAAATACCAGTCATGCTTCATAAAATGTAACAAATAAAACAAATACAACAAAGTAAAAGCTGTTTTAGTTTTGTGTATCATAAACTAGAAATTCTGTATTAGTATGATATACTTCTAGTATATCATGTTCAATTATATAATTTTCAGTTATTATATAATTCCAGTTCAATATAATTTCAATTATATAATTTTCAATTATTCCAGTTTATAAATTCTGAAGACATGTAGGGGCTAGAGAAAATACCTATTTTATAAATCTTTTTTATACATCTGCTATTTTGTTTAAATTTCAAGGTTACAATGTTTTGATATATATATATTTATATATATATGTACACACACATATTTATATCATGAAGTGATTATTATAGTGAAGTAATTAATATCATTTCACATAACTTCCTTCCTCCCTTCCTTCCTGTGATAAGAGTACCTAAAATCTACCCTCAGAAAATTGTCAGTATGTAATATTATGAACCATACTCCTCATGTAGATTTCTAGACATATTCATCCTACATAATCACAACTTTGTACCTTTTGACCTTTATCTCCCCATTTCTCTTGCCATCTCCCCTTCCCATTGTACTATCATTCTACTGTTACTATGCATTTGATTTTTAAAAAAATGCCACAGTGAGATCATGGAGTGTTAGTCTTTCCGTATGGTTTATTTCACTTTGTCTAATATCTTGTAGGTTCATCCATGTTGTCCCAAATAGGATCTTTTTAAAGGCTGACTGATATTTCACTGTGATTCTGCATAGAGCATGCATGTATGTGTATCTCACAATGTCTTTTTTCATTCATTTGTTATCAGACAATTTGGCCATTACTGTATCTTGGCTATCGTGAATAAAACTGCTGTAAGCGTGGGAATGCAAATACCTTTATCAGCTGGTGATTTTATTTCCTTTGGTCATGAACTCAGAAGGAGGATTGCTGGCTCATATGGTAGTTCTATTTTTAATTTTTCAGAAGTGTTCTAACTTTTTTCTGTAGTGGTTGCATGAATCTGCATTCCACCCGCAATGTACAAAGGAGCACTTTTTCCCATATCCTCACCAGCATTTGTTATCTGTTGTGTTTTTGATAATAGCCATCCTAACAGGACAAGGAAGATACCTCACTCTGGTGTTGATTTGCTTTCCCCCCAAAATTAGTGATGGTGAACACCTTTTTATATACCTATAGGTAATTTTTATGTTTTTGTTAGAAAAGTGCCTATTCATGTCTTTTGCCCATTTTAAAATTGGGTTGTTTTATTATTGAGTTGTGTGAATTTTTTGTTTTGGATAATTACCCCTTATCAGATATATAGTTCACAAATATTTTCTCCCATCCTATGAGCTCCCCTTTAATTTTGTTAATTGTTTCCTCTTCTGTGCAGATGTTTTTAGTTTAATATATTCATACTTACTTGTTGTGCTTTCATTGCCATTGTTTTTGGTCCTGTACAAGAAATGATTGCCAAAACCAAGGTCAAAGAGATTTCCCCTGTTTTCTTGTAGGTATTTTACAGTTTTAGGTTTTACTTCTAAGTCTTTAATATATTTTGAGTTGATTTTTATGTAAGGAGTATGATAAGGGCACAATTGGCTATCCAGTTTTCCTAGTACCATTTGAGGATAATTTGCTTTCCCAATTTATATGGTGTCCATATTAATTTGTAGCATAATTTGAAAGCAAAAAATGACATCTCTAACTTTGTTTTGCTTTCTCAGAATTGCTTTGACTCTTTGAACTCTTTTGTGGTTCCATATGAATTTGAGTTTCTTTCCCTATTTTTTTTAAATGACTTTGGAATTTTGTTAGGGATTGTATTGAATATGAAGATTACTTTGGGTAGCATGCACATTTTTACAGTATCAATTCTTCCAATCCATAAATGTGGAATAGCTTTTTTTGTGTGGATTTTATTCATTTTGTTTCCATGAATGTTTTATAGTTTTCAGTACGCAGATCTTTCATTTAATTGCATAAATTTATTCCAAAGTATTCTTTTTGGTACTAGCATAAATGGGTTTTTTTTTCTCAATTTCTTTTTGGGATAGATCACTCTTGATATAAATCAATGCAAGTGATTTTTTTTCCATATTGATTTTGTATCCTGAGGCTTGAATAAATTCATTTTTTAGTTTTAACAAATTTTAAATGCAGTCTTTAGAGATTTATACATATAGGATCATTTCATATATAAACAGGGATAGTTTTACTTCTTCCTGTTTTAGTTTCGATGCCTTCTTAAGACTTATATTGTGGTGTTCCAACATGGCGACCTGAAGAGAGGCAGCATCTCCTGAGGCTCTAGGTCTGCTTGGGAAAATTCTGGTGCATCCTCAATTGTCCAAGGTGCATCCAGGGGAATCTATATTTGAACTTATAGTACTAGTTTGTGAAGCTTTTATAAGGAGCCAAGTCTTGGGAATTTTGAGAGAAGGGGGGGAAAAAGGGGGCTTCCCCTCCCGCTAGAGACACAGAAGGCTGCCTGTGCTGACTTCCTGCCAGAAAGAGTTCTGTCTGCCCCGCCAGGAGTGCTGTGGTCCAGCTGTTTGCTTGGTGTTAGCAGAGCAACCGTGGAGCAGGAGCGAGGAGAGATAGGGGGACTTTGGCCAGGAACGGTGACCGGCTCCCTTACCTTCCCCACGCTCGCTGGAGGCAATCCCCTACTGGCTGCAGGGGCGGGGCTGCAAGCAGCAGCAGCTGATGCAGCGCGTCTGAGCAGAGCCAAGGATTCCACCGCTGATCCCATCCCGTCCCAAACTAAGCAGACACGGCCAAGCTTGCACTCTGTGGGGGGGCAGAGCTGTGCTGGGAGACGGCCCTCTGGGGTGCCGGTAGCTGGCCGCCACTGGGAGTCCCAGGATTCAGTTTCCCATCAGCTGCAGGGGCGGGGCTACGGACGACTGGCGGAGCAAGGAGAGATGGGGGACTTTGTCCGGCAGGGAACACTGACCGGCTCCCTCCGTTCCGCGAGCTCGCTGGACACAATCCCCTGCAGGGGAGGGGCTGCACCATTGCTGATCCGGTCCTGTCCCTAACTAAAACAGTCATCCGCCAAGCTCACACACTGTGGGGGGCAATACTTGTGCTGGGAGACGGCCCGCTGGGGGCCACAGACTGGGAGACATTCATATTGAAACCCAGGACAGTGACCATCTCCTATCAGAGGTCCCAGAGATGCCCTCATTGTCTATAGATCCAAGATTTCATTAAGAATTTTTTATTTTTATTTTTTATTTTTAAAATTTTTATTTTATTATTATTTTTTATTTTTTATATATATATTATATATATATATCTATTTTTTTCTTTTTCCCTTTCTCGCTTTACAGTCAACACTGAAGTTGGTGTTGGTGAATGTAAATATTTATTTGTGTGTATGTATTGGTGATTGGCTACTACTTTCTCTAAGTCTTCTTAATCCCTACTGCTACCCTATAACATTGGGTTCCAACCAGGGAAACGTTTCATGATAGCAGGATAGACTTAGCCTCTGGAGAGTGAAGATAACCACGCCCCATACTAACCTCTTCCTCCCCTGTACTCTGATAATCCCTAAATATAAGCATTTTTCTCTCACCCTCACCTAAAGTCTTTACCCTTCCTGCATCCCATTCCTATGTTTTCCTTAGTCCTAATAGAATAGCCTACTCCCCCCTTATCCCTTATTCCTCTTTACTCAAAGGCAAGAGTAATTTTTTTACCTTCCCAATTCACTTCTTGAATTCCTAGTCATCCCTTCTCCCCAGTTTCTGAGAGACCCTGCTATCTGAAGAAATAGACACGTTTCAAAACGGGCACTGGCTTGCTATCATAATTTGCTGTGAAATCTCTCCCAAAATAACCCTTCACAACGAAGCAAAGCCATAAGAAGCTCCAATTACTCCACCAAGAGCAACTTTCTTGAAGTACAAGACACTCTTGGACTCAGAAAATGAGGAAAAGGGGAAATAATTCACTTCCTTAACCCCACAGCTCTCCACCAAAGGATCTCATAGCTGGACCCCTAGATGAAAACCAAAGGCATTGTGTCAGCCTTATGATTAGTCATGCAATCAAAGAGTTGAGAGATGAAATAAGTAAAGAGTTCAGACAGCAATTTCAGGAGATGAGAGACAACTTCTACAGGGAGGTAAAGGAACAGTTCCACGAAATGAAAGATCAGCTATACAAAGATGTAGAAATCCTGAAAAGAGATGTAGCAGAGCTATCAGGTTTGAAAAACACGGTTAATCAAAACAAATCCTCTCTGGAAGAAACCAACACCAGAGCTTACTCTACTGAAAATAGAACATCAGCTCTCGAAGAACGAATATCGGACAACGAGGATAGGCTAAACAATGAAGAATTCAAAGATGATAAGCAGGATAAACAGCTTATAGTACATAATCAGAAATTCCAAGTAATACTTGATGAGATGAGGCTTAATAATCTGAGAATCATTGGCTTGGAGGAAAACTCTGAACAGCAAACAAGAGGCTTAAAGAACCTTTTAAGTGAAATCATAACTGATAACTTCCCACATTTTACTATTGATCTGGATTATCACATACAAGATGCTTTTAGAACTCCAAATAGACATAATCAATTGAGAACCGCCCCCAGACATATCATATACAATATGAACAACAGAGAAATTAAGGAGAGAATTCTAAAAGCTGCTAGAGGAAAGCCCCAAATCACATTCAGAGGCAAACCAATTCGGATCACTATGGATTTTGCAGAGCAAACAATGAAGGCCAGAAGAGCTTGGAACAATATCTTTCAAGTGTTAAAAAATAACAGCTTTTAACCAAAGATAATATATCCGGCAAAACTCAGCATCAAATGTGAAGGGGAAATTAAATACTTCAATGACAAACTCAAGTTAGCAAGATACATGAACACAAATCTGGCTCTACAGAACATTCTCAAAGATGTTCTCCATTCAGAAGATAATGCCAATGATATACTAAATCCTTAAACAAGGGCGAGTCAATAATCATACTATACAAAAACAGACTTTCAAGATGACTCAGAACTCTCTAACCGATACAAAGTCTGTGAATCAGCCTCCCATATCTATTCCATTCTTGAATGTGAACGGTCTCAGTGCCCCAATTAAAAGACACAGACTGACCCACTGGATCAAAAAACAAATCCAACAATACGTTGCCTGCAAGAGACACATTTGACACTCAAAAACAGACACAGGCTGAAATTGAAAGGATGGCAAAACATCTACCAGGCCTGCGGCCCAAAAAAGCAAGCTGGCGTGGGGATTCTAATTTCTGACAAAATTAATTTCCAACTAAAACTAGTGAGAAAGGACAAAGAGGGACACTTTATCATACTAAAAGGGACAGTTCACCAAGAAGATATAACGCTAATCAACATTTATGCCCCCAATTACAACCCCCCAAATATATGGAAAAAAATACTTAAGGACATTAATCCCCTCATTGATCTCAATACAATAATCCTGGGGGACTTTAACACACCACTATCAACTCTAGACAGATCATCAAAACAAAAAATCAATAAAGACATCTCCAACCTGAGTTACTCTATTAATCAATCGGGCTTAACAGACTTTTACAGAATATTCCATCCTAAGACAGCTGAATTTACCTTCTCAGCAGCATATGGATCCTTCTCTAAAATAGACCACATCCTAGTTCAGTGGGATAATCTCAGCAAATATAAACAAGTGGGTATAATCCCATGAATTCTGTCAGATCATAATGCTATGATCTTAGCAATCAACAGCAAGAGAAACAACAGAAACTATTCAAATACTTGGAAATTGAATAATTACCTCTTAAA
>PVKS010044015.1:0-14556 GCA_004027875.1 Aplodontia rufa
GCTCCAGCCCCACTTCCTTTACTTTGGCATTTTGGTCTCATTAATATGGATGCTTTAAAAAGTCAGGTGCAAAACCATAACTTGTAGTTCAGTTTCCCCAATTAACCCTTACCCTACCTGCTTTGGGAAACTCTTTTCAACCCCAAATTATCAAAGCTTGAAGCCCTGGTCAACAATTTAGCAAAGTCCCTTTTGTCCTATAAGGCAACATATTCATGAGTTTCAGAGAAATTAGGGCATGAACCCATCTTTATAGGCTATCTTTATGCCTGCTACACACTGTTTCTCTTGCAACTTCATGACCATTTGAATATTCTGAAGCCATTAAATTTGAATTTTGAGAAAGTCATACACACACAAAAAGAATATACCTAATGAATAAGTTCAACTAAACAACAATAAAGCGGCCACATTCCCACTACCAGGCAAACCCAGAGCTGTCTAGGATCCTTGACGGCTCCTCTGTGCACAACCAACCACTGTCCAGAGTGCTATTCTAACAATGTCTTTCCCTTTCTTCATGCTGTTTAGTTTTGGAATCATGCTATATATGTCTGCTTATGTAACTTGCTTCTTTTCACTCAATGTTTTATGAAATACATTCATGTCATTCTGTGTAGCTGCTGGACATCCATTTTTACAAACCCTTTTCAATATTCCATTGTGTTATTTTGCAACAATACATGTCTCATCTTATTGCCAATGCAGTTAGGTTGTTCCTACCCTTTTGTGTTTGTTCGTGTTTTGCAGTTACAGATGATCCACCTGTGGACACATTTCTGCAGGGCTCCTAGAAATCATGGGCAGGAGTTTAATTATATGTGCTTAGGATTTGCTCATCAAAATCCCTTCACCCTTGAAGGATCAGGCATGATCCGATAGAAGAGAGGCACTGGTAGGCTTTAGGTACCAAGAGACCTGTTGATAAACCCAGTTGAGAAAGTATGGGAAGGTGTTACTACCTCTAGGCCTGAAGGGCCAAGGAGAAGAAAGAGTGTCTCTGGAACCCAGTGAAGCTGGAGCCCTGATGGAAAGGCCCATCCATTAGTAAGAGTGGTGGATGTAGGATAGCCATAGGGAAAATCCACACCAGGGAGGCAGCAAGGAAAAAATACCATAAACTCTTCTGTTCTCGGTCTCATGTCACCACTTCCTAGCAGCCAAGCTGAGATGCAAACCTGTCCAGCAGAGGGGGTAGAGCAGGGCAGGTCTCTGTGTCCTCTCCCTTGGGGGAAGTGGCTCCAGGTCACTTTCTGAGCTCCCTTTTGATGTTCCTTTTTCACCAGTCTCCAATCAAACCCTCCACTGTAGTTTGAATATTAAACATTCTCCAAAGACTCATGTTTTAAAAGTTTGTCCCCTTGTCCCTGGAACTTCTAGAGGTGGGCCCTAGAGGAAGGAAGTTAGACCCCTGAGGGCATGCCCTTGAAGAGGAGCTTGGAATCCCAGCCCCTTCCTGTCTCTCTCTTTGCTTCCTTACCACCATGAAGTGAACAGGCCTCCTCTGCCATGGTCTTCCACTATGACATACTGTGACACCACAGGTTTAAAGGAACAGGGTCAAGTGACCATGAACTGAAATCTCCAAAACCGTGAGTCAAACTTTTCTTCTTTTAAGTTGATTATCTCAGATGTCTTGTTACAGTAACTGAGAGCTGACTAACATACCCCCATGCTGCTCTGGACTCAAACTTTGCCTCCTCTCCCTCTATAGATATAACCCAAGCTCTGACCTCCAGACATCAACAGATGTCTCAGAGCAGACTGGTTTCAATACTTGCTCAACTCTCAGCATTCTCACCTTCTCCTTGTTTCTGGCCTACAAGGACGTCCCTTGTTTTCATTAAATTTTCCCATGTATTTAACTTGCTTACTAAAACATGTATCCAGCATTCTTTTTTTTTTTTTTAAGAGAGAGGGACAGTGAGAGAGACAGAGAAAGAAAGAAACAACTTTATTTAGTTTTTCACATGGCCTTCGTTGCTCCAACACTTAGTTGTGTACATGGTGCTGGGGTTTTAATCCCGGGTCCTTGAGCTTGCCAGGCAAGCACTGAAACCGCTGATCCACTGCTCTAGCCCCCAGCATTCTTAAATGTTCTAGAAAGTTGTCTACTAGGAAAATTCCTACACATGTTTAGCCCACCTTAAATAGAAGCACTTAAAATTAAATTTTGTAGAAAGTGTCTTTAGACCTTAAAAAAAAAACACAAATATTGAAAAGCATGGTGTATATATATATGGGTTTATCTATATATTTTATATAGGTATAAATATATCTATGTAAGTTAACACCTCTCCATAGATGGACCTATTTATATCTATAGATCATATGTACAGAGATTGAGATATACAGCTGTATACATATATATATATGACATATGTGCATATATACGTATATGGATCTATATATAGTCATGTACTGTGTAACAATATTTCAGTCAACAACAGGCCTCAGGTATGACAGTGGTCCCATAAAATTATACTATTTAGTGACATCAAAGCTGACTTATTTTGTGTAAGTACTCTGTATGATGTTTATATAATAACGTAATCACCTAATGACATATTTCTCAGAACTTTTCCTGTTATTAAATATGTATGACTGTATAGATAGATAGATAGATAGATATAATATAAGGTACCATAAAAGTCTAAAACAGCTCTATCAATTGTAGAGGTCATGATATGAATCAGAATTACCTAGACAAATTGGATTTATTTTAACCCCTGTAATTTACACATTCTAAGAATGCTATAAAGATGGAGAGGGAGAGGAAAGGGGAGACAAGGACAAAGGGGAGAAGAGAGACAGGCAGAAGGAGAAAAAGTACACAAGCAATTACAAAGCACCTCAACAAAGGATTCAGTTCTAAACAAACTGGTCAACAGATGAATTGAGAAGACAATATATAGATTTAAGATGATATGGCTGGTGAATTGATAGTGGATTATTTTATATAAAAGAATTTGTTGAGCCAGTGTAATCCCAGAGACTTGGGGAGCTGAGGCAGGAAAATTATAAGTTCAAGGCCAATCTGGGCAATTTAGTGAGATCCTGACTCAAAATAAAAAATAAAAAGGGTTGGGGACATTGGTGGTACACCACTAGGTTCAACACCCAGCACTACATGAAATTAATAAAGCATTGTACCTTCCTTCTGTCTTGACTTTTATCTTAATTTATTTTTAAAAATAAATTTTTACATTTATTCTGGGAAGAATGACATTGAGCCTGGCCCACCTTTCTTTTGAATAAAATTTATTACTTTACTTATCACATTCAGTAAATATTTGGGAAATGCTATAAGAAGAACATTAATCAAAAGAGAATTGAAATATTTTACTTTTTGTTTAATTTTACTTTTATTATCTGAAAATTGCTCCTATATAATATTGTAAACCCATCAGCTAACCTCTGTTATATTTACTTTGTTGATAATATTGTTAGAAATACATGATTGCCATCAGCAGAGACCTATTAACTTTCTCAATAACTAGCTTCATAAAACAACTGGCCAAGCATCTATGCCATTCAATGATGCTGGCTCCCTCATTTTGAAATTACATCTGAGCACTCAATGTTTAAAGATGATTGACCACAAGAGATATTGAAGTCTAAAAATACCTAATGCAATTGATTCAAAAAGCCAAGGCTGCTAATTAGGTAATATTGTGCTTGCCTAGAAATTGGCTATCATAAATTTGACTAAGGCACCTTAGAACATTACATGGAGTCTTTCACCCATAAACTATATTTCATTAAATTGGACATTGCCTAGCAGATTTTTGTATAATACAGTTTAAACAAAACTATTACATTAACATAAAATTATTTTTCAAGTCACTTAACCATCTAGCACAAAAATTCGTGTAAACAAAACAGGGGTCATTACAATAGGAAATAAAAAACTAATTAAAATTTAACAGTTGTGTGCCAAAATGTTTTTTTCCTAATGGCAATATTAGAGGCCTAACATAATTTTCTATTATTTGTTTCAAAAAACAATTTAATATGATTTTCTTCTTACCTATGCTGACATAAATGAAAAATCCTTCGTAACATGCAGAAATTGCATATTATTTTAATAAGACATGGTATTCTCATTGTTCATTCATTAAATACTGCTTATATACCAAAAGAAGCTAAGTTCTAACAGCCTAAGAACCAGTCATAGTTAAGACACTTCTACATAACCAAGTTATTTTTGTATGCAGTAACTATTCAAAACTTTATATATCTCAAAATTAGGGGCACTATTAGGATAAAACTAATAACGTAAAAGAAGAACATATTACACAAATCCACTCCACCATAAAATCCTTGAGAGTTATAATAGTCCATTTTCTGCCACTATAACAAAATACCTGAGGCTGAATATTTTAAGAAAAGAGGCCTCTTGGGGGCTGGAGTGGTGGCTCAGCGGTTACGGTGCTTGCCTGGCTTGTGCAGATACACAGGTTCAAACCTCAGCACCCATGTGCGCAACTAAGTGTCAGAGCAACGAAAGCCATGTGAAAAGCTCAATAAAAATTGATTCTCTCTGTCTCTCTCTCTCTCTCTCACTCTCCTTCTCTCTCTAGGGGAAAAAAAGAAAAGAAAAGAAGAGACCTCTTCAGTTCATAGTTTTGAGGGTTCAAAGTCCAAGATCAGTCAGCCACGTCTGTTTGGCCTCTGGTGCAGGCCACATAAGAGATAGCACTACAAACATGGGAGTCCATATAGAAAAGATCAGCTGGCAAGATAGGAAGCCAGAGATTCAAGGTCAGACTCACTTTTCCTATAATAACTCTCCCTTGGGAACTAACTAGAGTCCCAAGAGAGCTACATTAATCCCTTCTAAGGATGGTGCTCTCAGGGACCAATGTAATGTTTCTCTGAGCACCTTTGGCATGGTATTACACATAGTGGACATGTAATTCTTACAACTATAACAAATTATTTAGTGTTTAGTTCAAAAGAACCAGATCTCAAACACTCACTGCATCCACATGCACAAGCCCACCTGTGTGTGTGAACACTCTCTCACACCCTTTTGAAGAGAAACTGGATAAGGTCCAGATATTTAAAATATGTGACTCCCACCTCAGTTTCAGTTAAACATCTGCAACTAAACAAAGACTGAAGAATGTAGAAATTTCAAGAATCATGCAAAAATTATATATCCATTTAAAAAAAAAAACATGATGCTAGAATCATCCGGGGACTAGAGCAGTAACTCAGTGGTTATGGTGCTTGCCTGGCACGTGTGAGGATGTGGGTTCTAACCCCAGCATCCCGTACACAATGAAGTGTCAGAATAATGAAAGCCACATGAAAAGCTAAATAAAATTTTTTTCTCTGTTTCTCTCTCTCACTGTCCCCCTCTCTCTTTAAAAAAACAAAATAAAATAACCTCATTACGAAAGTATTCTACATTACTAGCAATCAGAGAACTGCAAATCAAAGCTGCACTGAGATGCCACCTCACTCCAGTCAGAATGAAAAAGATGAAGAATACAAACAATAACAGATTCTGGAGGAGTTGTGGGGAGAAAGGAACACTAACACACTTGGTAGAGCTGCAAACTGGTACAGCCACTCTGGAAAGCAGTGTGGAGACTCCTCAAAAACTTAGCACTTGCCTCCTGGCACGTGCAAGGACTCAGGTCCAAACTCCAGCACCACATACACAACAAAATGTCAGAGAAACAAAAACCAGACGAGTAAACAAAATAGATTCTCCCTTTCTCTCTCTCGCTCACCCTTTCTCTAAAAAAAAAAAAAAAAAAAAAAAAAAAAAGTAGGGTTGGAACCACCATATGACCCAGCTATCCCACTCCTGGGTATTTTCCCGGAAGAGCTAGAATCAGCATATTACAGAGACACAACTACATCAATGTTCATAGCAGCTCAACTTGCAATAGCTAAATTATGGAAAGAATCTAGATGGCCTTCACTGAATGAATGGATTAAAAAATTGTAGTATATATATACAATGGAGTTCTACTTAGCTATTAAAAAGAATGATATCATTTCTTTTGCAGGTAAACGGATGGCAATTGGAAAAAATCATTCTGAGTGAAACAAGCCAAACATGGAGACTTACAGGTCAAATGTTTTCTCTCATATGTGGAAGCTAGAGTAAAACCTAAGATAGGATGTAAGTCAAGTTTATTTAATAGACCCACCAAATCTGAAGTAATACATAAGTTGTGGGAACTATAGCTATGAAGGGAAAGTGGGGGAGAGGGAGGGAAGAGCAGGGAAAAGAGGGGTGATCAACACTGTAGAATACACTTGACTCCCGTGAGAAGCCAAAATATACTTATGCAGGCATATAAATCTAGCAATTTCAATAATTAAAATACATGTGCATGATCATTTATATCTATAACATGGGGGAATTACAGAGAAGACATGAGATGGGGAGTGGGTGAAGCGGGTGAGATCCTGGATAAGGATCACCTTTAAGCTACTCTGTCATTACATGTGCATGTGTGTATGTGTATCAACGAATCCCTTCAATATGTAAGACTATGTTGAACCAGCTATTAAAAAAACTCATTATCATAGCAACCTTGATGTGGAAAAGAGTGAACAGGGTCCATTTTCTAGAGAAGAAAATATCTTCTCATGTCCTGTTGTGGAGTACCTGGGACAGATGCATGTTTTACCTCCCTGTCGCCTAATTTAGGAAAGGATACTCAATCACCACTAGAGTCACACATCAAGGAACAAATTTAAGTTGTATTATTCCTTTGTCCCAAAGACCCAGTCGTGAAAGGTTTCAAAATGGTGTTGTGAGAACCCACTTTGAAAATAAAAGAATGTTTATTGAATCTTCAATACAGTAATTGTGTTTTTCTACCAGCTCCTCAACGGTGAGGAAGTGACTACCTCTTAAATTCAATGCTTGTGTCCAAATGACTCATGAGTCTAGAGACAAGAATATCAGTGTCTTAAGAACCACTTTTTGAAAGTCTCCCTGAGGCGACCCAAGTGTATTAATAGCCAAGACATGTGCTGGGATACTGTCAAATGAGAAGTTAAGGTAAAAAAGACCCTATTTATCTTACCAGAAAAATGATTTTAGAAGACTAATATTTAGCTTCATTTATTGACTTTCTGAACTTTCTAACAGCTGGTAGACATCTTGTAGCTGGGTGTGCAATCTTCTGCTCTTTCTTCCAACCTTCTAAACACTATATTTTTATAAGATTACTATTTCTCTGAGCAGAGATTGGAAAATATCTTATTGAGAAACATTTTCAGTTGCCTACAACTTGGTGAAAAGATACTTACTCTTGTTGAAATTTTGCACTGTTACGATGTTGGGAGAAATATTGATTCATATGAACATACTTTAAAACTGCTTAAGGCTCACAGTCAACTTTTAACCTTTCTTTATGTTGCAATTCCATAGCAAGGTATACTAAAGAGTGATTTTTTGTACTACTTCCTTTTCTTTCATATATATTTCTTTTCTAACTCTTTTTTTATCTGGGGAAAATTTTCTTTTGAACACTCAAAACAATCTGAAGTGATACCCACCACAACCACCTAAAATAATCATGTAACCATGAGAAGAAGGGTGTATAGGTATGTATTTATTTCAAGCATTTCACAGATATTTACCTTCTTGTGATTATGTAAAAGTTGGAAAATTGAGATGGGTCATTCCTGTGCATAGAATCTCTGGAAACTCTAATTACTGTTATTATCGTTCACCAAGTGACTTAATTCTCATAATTCTCAAAGAAAGTAAGTTTAATTTCTACCACTAAAAATATGTTGTACAATATACATTTCCATGAACAGAATGGACAAGTTAGCAATAAAGTATGGACATTAATCATGTAATTTACCTTTTACATTTAAATACTACACAAATTAAAATATCTGTCATTCTCCACTAAGTTACTTGTGTTATTCTCAAAAGAAGGGGATTAAGGTCCTTCTTAAACCCAAAAGGATCTGGAAACTAACAATGGACCTCTGCTCTTTATTTTCTATGTGCTATCTCAACGATCTCACTTGAGAATCAAAAGCTGTTTCCGCTGTGTCTCAGTAGTCCTTTGTTCCACAATGAATTACTATAAAACGTGATGGATTAAAATAATACCCCCCTGCTGGTTTTGCCTGGGCTCACTCATGTGGTGACGCTTAGCTGGACATCCAGATGGGCTGGAAAGTCCAAAGTAGCCTCATTCCCATGCCTAATACTTGGTGCTGTCAGCTGGAAAGCCTCAGTTTACCTAATGGCCTCTAATTCTCCAGTAAGCAAGTTTCTTCATGTAAGGATCTCAGGGTAGAAGTCTAGGAATGGAAAGGCAAAACTTCAGATTTTTAAGTCTTTGCCCCTGAAATTTATTTAATGTCATGTCTGTCACATTTTATTGGTTCAATATGTCACAAGTTCATTTTGAATTCAAGATCTAGAGAAAGAGACTCCCCTTATGCATGAAAGAAACATCAAAGTCATGTTGAGAGGTACCTGGATATAAGGATCAGAGGAGTCTGTGGCTGTTGAACAATCTTCCTCACCTGGTTACAAAGGTCAACTTATCAGTTTGTATGGCAGGTAGATATCTGACCCCATGTATATAAAATGGCAAATGTCCAGTGTTAGCTCGTGTCAAGCATGAAAGACACCTTGAACAATATATGAACATTCCACACAACTTTTGAGGATACATAAAACTCATCCAGAACTATGGGAAATAATCAAACCAAGAACTTGCCTTCGTTAGCATCGTGTTTTATGCTTCAGCTAAACACTTCCTCTTACATGACAGTGATGCTGGTGTTTTGGAAGAAAGCTCAGTGGCTCTGAATTCATCAATAGCTCACCTTGGGCTTATTGGGCCACCATTTCTAAACAGTAATTTAAATATTCTTTTGACTTCCTCTTTTCCTATTTGAATCCCTTTGATTCCCTTCTCTTGTCTTATTGCTCCAGCTAGGGTTTCAAGGACCATATTGAATAAGAGTGGTGAGAGTGGACAGCCTTTTCTTGTTCCTGAGTTTAGTGGGAATGCTTTCAGTTTTTCTCCATTTAATATAAAGTTGGTTGTGGGTTTTTCATAAATGGCCTTGACAAAATTAAGGTAAGTTTTTTGATCCCTATCTTTTCCACAGTTTTGAACACAAATGGGTGCTGGATTTTGTCTAAGGTCTTTTCTGCATCAATTGAGATGATCATATGGTTTTTCTCTTTAATCTTGTTTGAGTGAACAATTACATTTATTGATTTGCTTATGTTGAACCTGCACTGCATCCCTGGAATGAAGCCTACTTGATCGTGATGTATTATCTTTTCAATGTGTTTTTGGATGGGATTTGTTAGGATTTTATTAAGGATTTTTGCATCTATGTTCATCAAGAATATTTGTCTATAGTTGTCTTTTCTTGATGTCTCTTTGTTGGGTTTTGGTATCAAGGTTATGGTTGCCTCATAAAAAGTGTTTGGGAGGTTTCCATCCCTTTTGATGATATGATTCCATACCTAGAAGACCCCCCCCAAAAAAAAAACCTCTATTAGAAGACTGCTAGAGCTTACTAACAAATTTAGCAAAGTGGCAGTATACAAGATCAATACCCATAAATCAAAATCTTTCCTGTACTCCAACAGCAATTCAGCCAAGGAAGAAATCAGGAAATCTGTCCCATTCATAATAACTTCAATAAGAATAAAATACTTGGCAATTAATCTAACAAGGGAAATATAAAACCTCTACAATGAAAACTATCAAACATTGAAGAAAGAAATTGAAGACCTGAGAAGATGGAAAGATGTCCCATGTTCTTGGTTAGGCAGAATCAGTATAATTAAAATGGCCATTCTAACGAAAGCCCTGTACAGATTCAACACAGTCCGCATCAAGATACCAATGTCATTCTTCATAGATACAGAAAAATCAATTCTCAAATTCAGTTGGAACAATAGGAAACCCAGAGTAGCCAAAGCACTACTAAGAAAAAAAAATAAAGAAAGAAAAATCCACAAATGAAATAGGAGTTATCAGAATATCTTACCTGCAATTATACTGTGGAGCTGTACTAACAAAAATGGCATGGTATTGGTATCATAATAGGCAGGAATACAAATGGAATAGAATAGAAGACACTGATACAAACCTACAAAACTTTAAACATCTGATAGTCAACAAAAGGGGCATCTTATACAGCTTTTGGAGGAAAGACAATCTGTTCAAAAAATGGTGCTGGATGAACTTGACAGCCATGTGCGGACAATTGACTAGATCCTTATCTCTCACCCTGCACAAAAATCAAATCAAAATGATTCAAAGAGCTAGGAATTTAAACAAACAACCCTACAATTACTAGAAGAGAAAATAGGATCAACCCTCCACTATATTGGTGTTGGCACCTTCTTCCTTAACAAAACTCCCATGGTGCAACAATTAAAACCAACAATCAATGAGTGGGATGCCACAAAACTGAGAAGCTCCTGCACAGCTAAGGAATTAGTCAACAGTATCAGTAGAAAACCTACAGAATGGGAGAAAATCATGGCCTACTACCTCTCTGACAGGGGGCTAATATCCAAAAATATACAAAGAACTCAAGAAATTTAACACCAAACACACAAACAGCCCAATCAATAAATGGGCTATGGAACTAAACAGAAACTTCTCAATGGAGGAAGTTCAAAAAGCCAATAGATATGTGAGGAAGTGTTCCACATCACTAGCAATCAGAGAAATGCAAATTAATACTGCACTGAGATTCCACCTCACTCCAGTCAGAATGGCAAAGATGAAAAATATGAACAATAATAGATGCTGGAGGGGTTGTGGGGAGAAAAAGACACTAACACGTTGTTGGTGGGACTGAAAACTGGCACCTCCACACTGGAAAGCAGTGTGGAGACTCCTCAAAAAACTAGGGCTGGAACCACCTTATGACCTAGCTATCCCACTCCTGGGTATTTTCCCAGAAGAGCTAGAATCAGCATATTACAGAGACATCAGCTACATCAATATTTATGACAGCTCATTTCAAAATAGCTAAATTATGGAAAGAACCTAGATACCCTTCACTGGATGAATGCATCAAAAAATTGTCATACACACACACACACACACACACACACACACACACACAATGTTACTTATTAGAAAGAATGATATCATGGCTTTTGCAGGTAAATGGATGGAAATGGAAAAAACCATGCTGAGTGAAACATGCCAAACACAGAGAACTATGGGTCAAATGCTTTCTCTAATATGTGGAAGCTAGGGTAAAACCTAAGATAAGATGAAAATTAGTCAAGATTATTTAATAGATACACCAAATTTGAAGTAACACATAAGCTGTGAGAACTGTAGCTATGAAGGGCTGCAGAGAAAGGGAGGAGAAGGAAGGAAAGGAAGGAGAGAGAATTGTAGGGTACACTTGACTCCCATGAGAAGTCCAAGCAGGCTTATAAATCTATCAATTTCAATAACTGAAATACATGTATATGGTCATTTATATCTGTAATATGAGGACGGATCTTAGGTGGAAAAAAATATATATAAGAGCGTGGTGAAATTCTAGAGATATACCTGGGTACTGACAGGAAAACGAATAGGAGCTTGTCTACACTTATCTGGAAGATAACATGACTGAAACAATGATGTATAAAGATACATCTTCTTCCTCTGTTATCATCATACTGTAATATTTTTCAAATGTCACATTATGTCCTAGAGAAACTACAAGTAAATGCATAACACTTTTTTCCCAAAGCAACATGAACACAGAAGGTTGGGCAAAGATCCATTTCATGTTATTTAAATTCTAATGATAGCATCTACATTTTATAGCTTAGTAAGCTTTCACAAGTTATGCCTTGATGTATGTAAAAACAGATAAATAACAGCATTAATCGCATTTTTTTGTCTCATTCGATGATCCCCATTATTTGCTCTATAAATAACACTGGTCATTAATACTTGTCTACAAACTGTAAGTACTTTTTAATTATATCTCATTATGGCAAACACTACAAAACATCGCTTCCTGTCTCTCTCCTTCTAGGTAAAGAATCTCTGGATTACAGAGAGGTTCATCTCCTGCACATATGCATATGTCTTTGTGTACTGAAAGTGGAAGATTTCTTTCCATTTTAAATGTTTCCCTTGGACAATGATCAATTTTTTTGTGAGTGGTGTTTTATCTTTTAATTTATTTTAACTGCTTGAAATGGACCAGCTGCAGAGTGGGAAGTGTGTTGACATTTATCTGAAGTCTTATCTTTATTAAATCACTTGTATTATTATACTACATAAACAACTTAATAAACACAGCAATACTTATCTAACCAGAGTCAGTAAGTCTATTGAGCCAGCCAATTTACTCTTAATTTTCTGAAAAAGATAAAACCTTCTGTATCAGTTGAGTCACTGGGGAAATTAAGTCTTCAGTTATCGAATCTGTTACCAAATCCAAAGTACCCCCCCATGAGTACTTGAAGAGCTTTTGATTTTTCTTTTTCTATAGACACCCAATGGAACCGTATGGTGACCTTTCTGCTCATTCCAGTTCACAAGTATAAACACAGGAGATATCTTTTCTCACCCTCCCCCAATGCCCCAATCACTTTCAGTTGTCCTTTGCCATTCTAAAGGATATTTTCAAGAGATTATTTCATTTTCTTCAAAACTTTACATTCACATTTATAATGGAAGAACGATGACTTGGGATCTTCCCACATCAAAGTCCTATGGAAGATTTAGAATGGTCTTCAAGGTCTAAAGTTGTACTGTTGAATATGGTAGCCACTGGGCACATTGTAATTTTTTTTTATTAGAAATATATAGAGATACAGTTGAGGGGAAAACATTATCAAAACATTAGCAATCAATGGATATAAACTTTGTTATCCAGGGGAACTGCCAAAACAGGCACATTATAATTTAAAATAAATAAAATAAAATGTAAAACTCTGTTTTTCAGTCACACCAGCCACGTTTCAAATGCTCAGTAGCCATGCATGGCTACTGGCTTCCTGATTGGGCAACATTTCAATCATCACAGGAATGTCCGTAGAGCAGTACTAATCTAAATGATATAGAAAAGGGCTTTAAACTGGACACGGTGGTGCATGCCTGTAATCCCAGCAACTCAAGAGGCTGAGGCTGGAGGATCACAAGTTCAAAGCCAGCCCCAGCAATTTAGTGAGGCCCTAAGCAACTTAGCAACTGAGACCCTGTCTCAAAAATGAAATATAAAAAGGGCTCTGGGTATGGCTCAGTGGTAAAGCACCCCTAGAGTCAATGCCTGGTACCCCCCAAAAAAACATGAAAAGAAAATGACTAACACTCTAAACACCTTTTTCTTCGGTTCTAAAGCTATTACTACAAATTACATTTTAAGGTGCTTTTTAATTCATGTTTTTTTAATACCAAAAAGTATATTGAAGTCTTCTCTTCCCTCTCTTTAATTCAATTCCCTTCCTCCCTGGAGGGAACTGCTATCCTGAAGTTGATAAGCATCTCATCCACTTATGGTTTTTAAACACAGCATGTTTTTCCTAAATTAGAAAGAATTTCATAAATAGAAGTAACATTTAAAATTTTTGTTTTACTGATAATCTCATTTAAAAGTTTCACTGAACCATGTATGGTGGCTCATATCTGTAACCCCAGCAACTCAGGAGGCTGAAGCAGGAGGATCACAAGCTCAAAGTCAGTCTCAGCAACTTAGCAAGGCCCTGTCTCATAATAAAAAATAAAAAAGGGCTGGGGGTGTGGCTCTGCAGTTAAGCACCCCTGGGTTCAATCCCCAGTAACAAAAATAGTAATAATTTTTTTCATTCAATGCTTTAGTTTAGAAATTGAAGCACATTGATAGCTTTTTAGTATTGCATTATAGGTAGGTCTCAGTTCTGCATTTCATAGCATGAATATAATCTATGTATTTAGGTATGTTTGATTTCTTATGTGCTCATTAAAAATATTGCCCCTCTCAGAAATAGCCATTAATGTGGCTAGGTTATCAGTATAGCAAAAAATAATGGAATAAAAATGTTGATTTCATTTGACAAGTACATCCTTCTTTGATGCCTCACAGCCAAACCCTTATTACCAAATTAGGTGCTATTAACCATACATGCTTCTATGTTTCTGTTTTCCAGATAATGTTTATTTAGAAGATTTTAAACAATTGCCAAGGTTAAAGATATAAGATAATAAAAGCTTTCAGTGAAAAGAAAGAATAATAACGTTACCATGCCCGTTTAAGGAGTGCTGCTTATACTTTTTCACTTTGAGGGAGAGCAGGGGTGTGCAGTCTTGCATATAGTGCAGGATGAAGGAGTAATCATTCCATAACCATTAGGACCCAGCTCACCCTCTTGGATTAGGAAAACGTCAAGCATTTATTTTTTTTTTAATTTTTTATTTATTATTATTTTTTTGAACAACCTTACAAGATTTTAACAAAATAATATAAAATGTGTATAAAATGTGTAAATATTCTGGATATTGCAATTATCTCCAGGAGTGCCCCCCCCAATTACCCTCCCTTATCCCTCCCTTCCCTTTCCCTTAATAACTCTAAAAAAAG
>PVKS010044016.1:0-14558 GCA_004027875.1 Aplodontia rufa
TTATTTGATTTCATTGTAGACACACACACTTAATCTAATTGTCCCTTTGATTTGAGGAGTCACAAGTCCTATGGGGATGTCAAGTAGCACTGTTCATTTTGGGTATTTATGGTGGGGGAGAAGATATGGGCACTCTTGGGCACACACTAAAGAAGGATTTCTCTCTCTCCAAAGCTGCAGCTCCTAATGCAATCACCATAAATGCTACAGTATCATGTTCAGAAGTTTCCTTGGCTGACTGATGTGAGAGGAGGCTCTTGAAAACTTTTCATTCTCTATAAATGACACTGAAAATCATGAAAGGAGATTTCTGATTTATACATCATAGCCCTGGTATAATGACCCACCAACAATGCTGAATTGGGCCCCAGGTGTGTCTGTGTGAAAGTCCTTCAGACATGGAGGTAGGACCTGATAGTGGACTGAATCAATGCTTCAGCTGCAGGAAATTTCAACAATTGTAGCATAATGAGCTATCCCTGCATTGCAATAGTCTATAATTTTATACATAAAGGTAGAAATAATAAATTCAGCCCAAATTAACAAAAATACATGAAAGATATATATGTACATATATATCTTCAAATATATATGCACACATTGATACACACATATACATACATGTATATATGTGTGTATATGTATGTATGCATCTGTATATATAAATGTTGAAAAGATATTTACACTTATAGCTTTGGATTCATAAAAGTGGCATGGCAGTCAGATATGGTACCAGGCTGAGAGGTTTAGTGAAGAGCAGTAATTGAGGATGAATGGAGATGTCTATTTCTTTCTTATCTCCCCATCTTCCAGAAGCCAACAGCAGTAGAAAAGGACCCTCAGGACCTACACCACCAGTTTCTCCTTTGGACTACGGGCAGCCCCCACTATGACATGACTAGAGTGTCTTTTGTTGCTCTCTGTAACAGTACAGGTGCAATAGCTTTAGGTAGCACTACTTGCTCAAAGATGTGAAAACCGCACTAGCAGAGACTTCTTTACATTCCTTGAAGCATCACCCTTGACATTCCAATGGGCTGTGCACTAAATGTGGGAAAAGTTTTGGGAACCTGGGGAAATGTGTCAAAGCATGAGCCATATAAATGACAGCAAGGTCATTTGCAGCAACTCCTGTTGCTGGATCTGCCTATTTTCTACCCACTGATTCTTAACATCTGCCCTGCAATGATCCTCAGAGGGATTGTGATGCTTTTTTTTTTTTTAATGCTGAGAATCGAACTCAGGGACACTTAACCAGTGAGCCACATCCTCAGCTCTTTTTATTTCTTACTTTGAGATTGAGACAGGGTCTCACTAAATTACTTAGGGCCTTGCTAAGTTGCTGAGTCTGGCTTTCAAATTACAATCCTGGTTATTTTATTTTGAAGGCCATGGCACTACTAGAAACACCTTCTGTCTTTCCATTGATTGACATGTGCGGGGCTGTGTGCTGGCCCTTTGCCATCTCACACTGATCCTCTGTGTTGGGACTCCACATGTTTCTCTGGGTACTTTCTCCTCCTGGGCTGAAGGAGCAGTAAACTTAATTTTTTCAACCCTTGCTGGGTTCCTGATACTGAGATTTGATGTGATTTCATTTACATTTATACAGCTGTCCCAAGAAATAATGCAGGGGCCAACCTACTATTCTTATGGGCCCAGATGACAGCTATTTTTGGATGTGCGGCCTGGACAGTTTGTCCCCAAGTCTTACCTGTCTGAATGGTCAATGTCCACCCCCTCATCAAAAATGGTCTTGCTTGAGTTGTAAGTCTAAAGATCTTGCAAATAACATCTTGTCTGAAGTTGTTAGAGATAGTATAAACAGTCCATCTAAAGCCAGCTCTAAGTTCATACTCAAAGGAGTCATTTAATTGAAATGTAAACTAATTTTTAACATCCATCTCTGGACAAAACAGTCAGAATTCACTACGAGACCACCTTCTGGTTTTCAGTAGTCAGTGTGAGTGCTGATTCTCAGACACAGTGCTGACTAGATTTTCTGTGCAGGTGGGTGGCGAGACTACGGGGCAAGCATGTGGAAATTACACTTTGACAGAATGCTCCCCTGTCACTGAAATCTCACATTTATACGGAGTGGCTATGAGAGAGGTAATGATGGAAATAATCATGGACTTAAACCCACGTGGGCTAACCCCTCGCTTCCAGCATCCCCTGGGCCACCACTGTCAGCTACCTATACCTTCATGTGTCTGACATTTCATAGAAAAGCAGCAATAAACTGTAATAGTACAGTGACATACATGGCATGTTTGTAGGCCATTGTACATGAGTTTCTCAAGCCAAATTCAGGACACATGATTGATCAGTGTGAGTGTCCTTAGCTGACACTTCATGGTGTCTATAGTTGGATGGAGAGACTGGTGGTGAAGATGTGTTAGAGAAGAAAATCCCTACAGACAGACTAGACATTGAGATGCCACTGTCAATAGTGCCCATGTGGAGACAGCCTGCTCTGGTCCCCACACCCAGCTCCCTCTAAGGCTCCAGGACCAGGTGGCATCTGCAAGCTTCCCTTGCCAAGCTGTATCAGGAGGAAGGCAATGTAGGCCTCACACAGGTAACAGGAAGTAGGTCTCACCCCAAACGGAAAGGTGCCAAGGTTTGTGGACACATATTCAGAAGTAGTAGAATTTAACTGTCTTAATGGCACTATTTCAAAGAACAAATCACTTTGTAAACTCTAAAGCTATACAAAGAATCAAACTAAAGGTGAAATAGTAAGAGCAAGAAACACAGTCTTACCTGGGCATGAATGGTGTTGACTGCACCCAGGAAATGTGCATGTGTGTGTGTTCACGCTGGGAGAGGGTAGAGAGGATGTTGGCAGATGACCTACATTCATGACTACATGGTGCTATATAGCATTTACAGGTGCTATAAGAGATCAATAATGTGGCCCAGGGCTCAGGAAGTACCACATGTCAAGGGACAGTCCACCCAAAACACCAAAAGTGGGTCAACTCATGCAACTGTGTAAAACTCCTATTTGTAATATTATTTACATGCAATGACCTGTCCATTCCAGATGAATGAGCACAAAATTGCAAGCTAAATGCTTGGATTTTAGAATTTCCCTCCATCTTGTCATCCAGAAGATAAACATCAGGATGTTACTTTATGTAAGGAAATAACATTAAGTGTAGGAAACTTAGTAGAGAATGCATTGTATTCAAATTATTAATGTGCCAAATAATATTTCTAAATATTTAGCCAAATTTACTCATAGATAATTAATTAAATTTATATTTAATTGACTATAACTTTGGAAAGGTTGAGATAAGAACATAATTATGCATTAGATTGCATCATGATTATGTTGAATAATACTTAAAATGTGCATAAATGGCATTGTGATACAATACTATTCCAATCTTTGTTATTTGGAAGCATGTTATGACCATTTCGCCTTTCTTTTTTCCTTTTGGAACTTAGGAGTGATTTGATTCTTTGAGAATAGCCCAGGGACACTAGACTGGCAGAGCCTGTTGGTCAGAGACCAGGATGCTGCTTCACTCCTCCAAAGCACAGGACATCCCCCAACCATGACCAATCAAAACCTCCACCAAGCCAAGTCATTTGAAAACCTGGCACAGAGCCTTTGAAAGAAAGAAGACAACAATCTTGAAGGAAAACCAATCTGCTATTATTATTACTATAATAAGATATGAACCAACACTTAACTAAGGGAACTGGGTACTTTGGGAGAAGGCCACCTTCCTGGGAAGCTCTTCTCAGGGGAAAGGTAGGAGTGGGCGGATAGGGGAAAGAGCAGGGTGGAGACATCAACCAAGTCTCCTGAGTCTTTGTGCTTCTAAGGGCAGGGAGAGGAGGTCTGGGGGTGGCAGACCTATTGCTGAGAGTAGAGTGGAGTCTGTTGGTGTCTGGGTGACTCCTGGAGAAGGCAGAGCAGGGCTCACTAGGACACAATGTTGACTGTAAATAGGATTAAGTAAAAGGGTGATGGGGTCTTGACTGTCAGCCTGGGTGTGTTCAAGGACTCAGATTTGCGCTCCATGGAGGCTGCTTAGGAGGGCAGGAAGGCCTCCAAGGCCCTGGTCAGTGTGGCACCTGCTTCTTGCTTTTGAACTGTGTGACTTCCTGGAGGTGGGGATATGTGTTGCCTGCGCCAGGTGGGGAAGCAGGTGAGAAAGACCAAAGGAAGGCTGTGGCGCTGGCCCCTGTTCATGTCCTCCCTCACCAAGGGGATGCTCCATTTCAGGTGCCCAGGAATGGGTACGAAGCTTTGCTCCACACCATGGGTGATCACCAGGGGGAAGGCATATGTCCTGCGTGCCTGGCTCTGCTCCCTGGTCTTGTGCTCAGGAACCTCAACCTTTGTCCCCTTGCCCTGGAGAAACTCAGGCTTGGCCACCTTATGCTGGCGATTCACAGGCTTCACCACCTTCTGCTCCGGAACCTCAGGGTTGGTCCCCTTCTGCTCTGGATCCTCAGGCTTGGTCCCATTGGGCTCGTGAACCACAGGCTTTGGCGCCTTCCACTCAGGAACCTCAGGCTTGGTCCCCTTGTGCTCGGAAACTGCAGGCTTTGATGCCTCCCCCTCGGGAACCTCAGGCTTGGCCCCCTTCTGCTCAGGATTTTCAGTCTTGGACTTCTTGTGCTCGGGAAACACAGGATTTGACGCCTTCCACTCGGGAACCTCTGACTTGATCCCCTTGTGCTCTGGATCGGCAGGCTTGATCCCCTTGTGCTCAGGAACCACAGGCTTTGACGCCTTCTGCTTAGGAACATCAGGCTTGGTCCCCTTGTGGTCAGGAATCACAGGCTTTGACACCTTCCACTTGGGAACCTCAGACTTGGTCCCCTTGTGCTCGGGATCCTCAGTTTTGGTCCCTTTGTGCTCGGGAACCACAGGCTTTGATGCCTTCCACTCGGGAACTTCAGGCTTGGTCCCCTTCTGCTTTGGATCTTCAGGCTTGGTCCCATTGTGCTCTGGAACCACAGACTTTGACGCCTTCTTCTGGGGAAACTCAGGCTTGATCCCCTTCTGCTCAGGATCCTCAGTCTTGGTCTTCTTGAGCTCGGGAACCACAAGCTTTGATGCCTTCCACTTAGGAACCTCAGACTTGGTCCCCTTGTGCTCGGGATCCTCAGTCTTGGTCTTCTTGAGCTCGGGAACCACAGGCTTTGGCGCCTTCCACTCGGGAAGCTCAGGCTTGGTCCCCTTGTGCTCTGGAACCAAAGACTTTGACGCCGTCCTCTTGGGAACCTCAGGCTTGGTCCCCTTCTGCTCCAGATCCTCAAGCTTGGTCCCCTTGTGCTCAGGAACCACAGGTTTTGACGCCTTCCTCGGGAATCTCAGGCTTGGTCACCTTCTGCATGGGTACCTCAGGCTTGGTCTTCTTGTGCTCGGGACTCACAGGCTTTGACACCTTCTGCTGGGGAACCTTAAGCTTGGTCCCCTTGTCCTCTGGAACCACAGGCTTTGACACCTTCCACTGGGGAATCTCAGTCTTGGGCTCCTTGTGCTCAGGATACTTAGGCTTGAGTGCCTACGGCTAGAGGACCTGAAGTTTGGGCACCTCACACTTGGGCTGCGGGAGCTCAAACCACAGCAGGCTATTGAACTCCTTCTTGCTCTTGGGGCACCGACTTCAGGGCCTGCATCACGGTGGATTTGCTGCATGGATCTGGGGCAGGCTCGATGGGTGGGCACTTTTAGAGGCTCCCAGGGCCCTGGGGAGCATTGCTGTAGTATTTGACCTGTATGGAAGATGATCACCACTCCAGGGTGGGCAGAGGGCAGGGATTGGGGTCCCCAAAGAGAGTCATCCTAAGCTCCAGCCCCCAGGGCTGGCACGGGGGGGGGGGCTGTCAGTATCTGCTTACTGGTGCTGGCAACAGGGGTGTCCATGCCTGTGGCACTTTCGGTGAGGGCCTGGGGCTTCAGCACTCTGGGGTGCTTTACAAGGTGACCCAAGATCTCCAGGGCAGGGAAGGCAGGATTGTAGATCCGTCCACCGCAGGCAGATCCAGGTTTCTGAGACTGGAGCTCCTGTGTGCAGGGTGGAGGCAGCAGAGTATTCCTGGAAATGCACAGGAAGCTGGGCAGGCACCTGTAAAGGCCGGTGCCCAAGACAGCCGTGGGAGTGCACCTGCTCAGGTAGACGCCCAGGAGAGTGGAGGGGTATGATCTTCATTTCAAGTGAAGAACTGGTTCAGGGCACGATGTGTATCCTTCGTAACCAAAGGAGAAGTGCCCTGGATTCCAGTGACAGTTTGTATCCAGATCCCAACAAAGTGCATAAGGCACCTGTCGCAAGCCTGTGCCACGGGGTGCAGCACAGGCCACTAGCGAGCCCCGCAGTCATGAGAACATCACAGGGTGCTGACACAGTAGAGGGAGCCCCTTACTGTCTGGAGCGCGATGATAGCTCACACCTCAGTCATTCCCATTGCTGCTCCCCGACTCAGCCCTGTGCACAAGGGCCTCACTCCTGCCTCAGCTCTGTTGGTACTTCACATCTCCAGGGACATAGGACAGTGTTTCTGCAGAAAGCTGTGAATGAGTGGGACACACAGGGGTGCTCCTATATAAAACAACAAAGAAACTGATTGTGTCAGTATAGGAGATTGACTTGTGTTTCATCCTGGAGGGCTATCCCTTTTTTACAGTTGAGCTCTTACAGAAATGGAGAAAAGCATCCAGGATTATGTTGGAGCACTGGAAGGTTGGTCATATCACCACTCTTGTCATTTCCAGCTCTACCCATGCATATGTGGACGGTTGACTCTCTGCACACTGGTGCTATTTTCCTTCTTTTCTTTCTATTGTCATCTTGGAGGAGATGGCACATTTCCCACTAATAGTTGAAAGCCTCTAACTGCAAATTGTCCAACTGCCTCTGAGTAACAGGTAGTAGTGCTTACATTTGGAACTCTGTTGAGAGTCATGTGTGACAATCTGTTTTTTCCCCTAGAGGTCATTTCCCACAGATGCCTGTAACTGGGAAGGCCAGAATGCCAAAATGGAAGGGGGGAGGGATGGAACCATAAATAGAAGGCAAATCAGAGCAATTTCAAGTGAGTGTATTGGTTCAGTCTAGATTGAAAGTGGAAGATTGAATGAAGACACTAAGTAGACTTCATGAGGAAGTGCCAAAGGGACTGTGTTCAGAGGGGTCAAGTGCTTGGGACTTGGGGTGGGGTCAGGCATTAGTGGACAGGAATGAGGTCTTCCACACTCTCCACTCCCTATGAAGTCCTTTTTGGCCCAATGCCTTATTAAGGCATTGAAGATGGAGGCTGCTTGGCTCTTACACCACCAACACCTACCCCGCCATGCAGCCTGTTCCACTAGCCTGTTTTGCAGCCCCAGAGAGAGCCAGCCCAGGTCCGGAGAGTGGAAGCCTCCTAGGGCATTAAAGATGGAGGCTGCTTTGCTAATGCTACCACAGCCACTGCCTCCACCACCTCCAGGCAGACTGCTCCACTAGGCTTGTCTGTAGGCAGCTTTCAGGCACTGATCTCCCTGCCAGATGGAGTGAAAGTCGGGGATGTGAATTTGCAGATGCACTATCTTTAAAGCACAGTGGCTTCTCCCTGGTGATGTGTTCACTGGCTGCTAGACTCCTCCCCTACTCCCTGAAGGAATGTAGACAATGACCACTACTGCCACATCCCAGCCAGCTGGAACAAAAAACAAAAACAAAAACAAAAAAAAAACTCTCTTTTTCTCCACTTGTTACTCTCAAGTCTCTGCTCCTCAAATCCACTGAGCAAATTAAGACTGGGGTCTCAAGATGCTAATACCCCATATGCATCTCAAAATACTGGAGAAGAACTGGGGATTTCCCATCCAGTCTTGGAGCCACTGGGGAAGCCGTCTCTCTTCAGATCGCCATCTTGGCTCCTCCTGTGTGTACTCTTAAATGCCACTCAGGAGATTGTCATCTTAAGTACTGGTCCACATGTGTTGGTTAGCATACTTTTGCTCCTGTTCATGATAAGGGTTTAGGAATGAAGGCTGTGCTCTCCATTAATAAAGAATAAATAATATAGAAACTCCGGGGGCTATAACTGTTCTTTCTGAAATGGGAAGGTGCTGGAAATGATCCCTCTTTCCAATTCTGTTCATTGAAATCTGAACATTACTCTCCAACATCCTTTCTAGGCATCTCAAGAAGTCTAATGGCTCACTTCTCACTGAAGACCAAAGTGCTTGTTTTCATCATTGTGAAAATCATCTTTCTTTTGGTAAGTATATTTTATAAATTCGTAGAGAGCATTCCCATTGTCCTAGAAAATACAGTCAAGATGTGAAGTCACCTAAGAATTGGCTGTTTTTTCAGTTTAGTTTCCCAATAGAATGCATCAATAATGCCCCTTTATATTTACATTAGAGTATTGTATTCCATCTTTATGTTATAATAGGAGAGGAATAATGTAGTGCATTTGTATGGCCTATGAATTACGAAGAATAGACAATTATCTCTTTTCTCACCAATGGAGCCGAAGTACTTCTACTAAATCTTTATCTGTTTTGGAATTTCTTATTCACCAATGTGATTTTTGTGGATAATCTCAATGATTCAGGTCTGAATGTTTTGCTTATCAATTTTAACATAAAAACATTCTATCTGATCGAACATCCTATATACCTCTGGGGACAATTAGGTTTCCTTATGGCTCCTGATTGTCTTTTGTTTTCATTGTGACGCATTTAATGTTGGCATGGGGAAAGCATTGAAAATAAAGCAGGCACCTTGCTTCTACCTTTTGATTACATCCCTTCATTATGAATGGCCTTATATAATTCATTGTCTTTACTATGCTCCAATTGCCTCATATATACAATGTAGATGACAAGGAAAATAATGTTTGTGAGAGTTTGTAGAGGTTTTATAGTATCTAACATATTGGAGAGAGAGTTAGACATGTTGTACAAATCAATACTGCTTACACTTTGTAATCTGACTTTCCCGTAAACATCAGTTCCATCGTAAGGCTCAACTCAGGGCTCATGGTTTCTTTATTGAAAGACCTGCACCAATTTCTTTCCACAGTAAATGGGGCTATATCAAAAGAAACACCAGTTATTTAATTCTTTTTTACTTTTTTTTACAGATCCTGCATTGTCTCATGACTATCATCATGAGATAGATGTAAGTTACTTCTGATTTGTTAGGAGATTCAAACTCTTTAACTTTCAAACTTCAATAGAAAGTGTTATGTGGTAGAATGCTCATGACACAAATGATGCATTATAAGGTGAATCTCAGTGATTAACTCACTGTTGGAGAAGATGGAGGAATCCCTTCACTTTTGAAGTGGTCATACTTGTGCATTCAGTACTCCTCATTTGCTAGCTCTATAGAACTCCATCAGTTCAGAGTACAAGCATTGATACTCTTTTTTATATAAGCATTTAAATTGTTCTAACAGTCTCTACAGTCTTCTGAATACTTATTTTTAAAGTAAACTTCTTGATGAGGAAATATTAGGAGAACACGTAATAAT
This sequence comes from Aplodontia rufa, assembly GCA_004027875.1. Taxonomy (NCBI): domain Eukaryota; kingdom Metazoa; phylum Chordata; class Mammalia; order Rodentia; family Aplodontiidae; genus Aplodontia; species Aplodontia rufa. Next base: position 9,502 of record PVKS010044016.1, read on the forward strand.
AGATGTGATGCTGTTAGAAATTATTGTGAATTTTCCCACATGGAAAATGAAGATCTTCCATGAGAGTCATGATAGTTTGCAGCCCCACTAACAATGATTAAGGAGTGTTGATCCCAGCCACCCCATCCCTGAACCACCACACATGGCTAAATTTTATTTTGAGTAAAGGTCTCATTAACATGCCCAGGCTGAACTTGCAATCCTTCTGTCTCATCCTCCCAGTAGTTGAAGTTACAGGTAAGCATCATAGTGCCTGGATAAATATATATATATAGCTTGCCGGTCTGTCCTGATGTGTATTGTGTATTAATAACCTCTTACTGATTCATTAGACTTTGTTTTTCACTTCTTTCTCTTGTAAATAGCAATTTTTACTTTTTCATGATATATGAAATACAATTCTTTTTCACTTCTTATTTCTAGTCATTTTTATTCTTTTATTTTGAGAGCTGAGCCTGCCCTCTCATTTGTGATACTTCTGCCTCAGTCACTTTACATCACTGAGATTATAGGCATATGCAATTTCTCCCATGCATAATTCAGTGATTCTTAAAACTTAAATGTGATGAACACTTAAATTGAAAGATGTGATACAGTTGAGATTTTTGAGGATTTTGTAGATTCTGGATATGAGACCCTTGTCAGAGGAATCATAGCCCATGATTCTCTCCATTTCTGTATGAAACCTCTTGACTCTTTTGATTGATTCCTTGGCACTACAAAACCTTTTTAGCTTTATGGCATCCCATTCACTGATTTTTTACTTTACTTCCTTCACTTTTGGAGACATGGTGAGAAAGTCTTTGCCTACTCCCAAATGTTGAGTGTTGGACCTAATTTGTCTTCTATCAGTTGCAACATAGCTGGTTTAATCCCTAGCTCCTTGATCCATTTTGATTTGATTCTTGTGCAAGGAGAAAGATATGGGTCTAATTTCAATTTTCTGCAAGTGGATGACCAGTTTGTCAAGCACCATTTGTTGAAGAGGCTGTCACTTCTCCATGTAATATTTTGTCCCCCTTTGTCAAAAATCAGATGTTTAAAGATTTGAGGATTTGTTTTGGGGTCTTCTATTCTATTCCATTGGTCTTCTTTCCTATATTGATACCAGTACCATGCTGACTTTGTTACTATGGCTCTAAAGTATAGTTTTAGATCTAGAATGGCAAAACCACCTGTTTCATCTTTCTTGCTTAGTAGTGTTTTGGCAATTCTTGGTTTCTTATTGTTCCAAATGAATTTGAGAATTGCTTTTTCTATGTCTGTAAAGAACGACATAGGTATCTTTATAGGGATATCATTAAATCTATATAAAGCTTTCGGTAGAATGGCCATTTTTATTATATTAATTCTGCCTATCCATGCATTGTCTCATTTGTTTAACTACAATCAGATTCTATATATGCATTTACACTCATTAACATTATTGGCATTTACTAATCTAGAGATCCACTAATCTCATTTCTGCTTAAATATTTACTTTTTTAGACATAGCTCAAAAATTGGATACTCTTGATATGTGGTCTGTGTGGTTGGCTTCTTTCACTTAGTATAATGTTTTCAAGATGTATCCTTATTACTACCTGAATCATTAGTGGGTTTTTTTGGTCTATTAATGAATTATATCCCATTGTTTGATGACATCTCATTACTATTTTTCCATTCCAACACAGATGGGCACTTGAGCCATTTACACAATTTTGACAACTATGAACATTTTTAACCTGGAAAACATTATGTGTGAATAAACATCCAAACAAATTTAACAAACTATGGGCCAATGAATTCAAGCATAAATTCTTATGTGTATCCATAAAGGAAGAATTTTTATGCACAATGGTGTTACAAATAGATTGTCAGCTAATTCCTCTAATTTAACAGTGGTAGATAATATCAGTCTTCAATATTTCCAAAAGCCCTAAATAAAATCACATTACATAAATGTATTGATCTATAATAGTATTTTCAGAATATAACAAAATTATCTATTTAGAAACCTATAATGAAAACAAAATACCACCAAATGCAATTCACAAATATTAACAATTGGAGAGTGAAAATATTTTAATAAAATCAATAAAAAAGCATTCAAAGAATGTGACCTATATGTAATAAAATATTTTTAGAAAAAGGTATCTGTTCAAATGTTTATGAATATAAATTTTCAGAACATCCAATGATGAATTAAGAGTGTTATTCATAACTCTGTAACTTTAAGGTAAAAAGGTTGACTGACAAATATAATATTGAGGATATTGATTGCTTCTGAAATGGGTGAGGGATAGAATTTGAGGAAAGCATCTGATACAAATATATAACTTATTAAATTATCCTGATTTTCATTTGGCTTCTGATTATGAGGAGGTTTATTTTGTGAAGGACCTATAATAAAAACACATGGATTCCTTGTACTTTTCTTCACCTATGGCATTTATTAGTAACATAAAGATTATTTGGATGTGTAGTCTGATTATATTTTTGTTGTTTCTGAATTTCACAGCCCGAATGTAGAAGATACACAGAGCCACCATTTGTGTGTGAAGATACCCATAATCCCATTTGTGCATCTGATGGCCAAACCTATCATAATTTCTGTATATTTTGCCATGCAAATAGGTAAGAGAACATCATTAAACATCTGCCCCTCTTGTTGAACTACCAGTCCGCTATGCTAGGAAATACTGTGTTTCCATTCATCTGTAAACATATACACAGTAAAGAGCTGTGTTGATGCCTGTAAAAGCTTGAAGAGACCTGATTCAGGTTTACCCTAGAGCACCCCAGCATCTTCCCATTGCAAGTAAGTTTTCTTGAGCCACAAGTATGGTGCTCACTTATTTTCAAATGCTTAAATCAATAAATGGTACTTGCTTGAACATCATCTTTTATAATGCCTCAAAGTATACCAATATGATATCAAGTTGGAGACTCAGGTAAACTGTGTCTCTGTTTCCCTATCCTTTATCAGGTATGGGTGGGTCCCAACCAAGAGTGGGTCTCAATCCTTATTCAGTACTGGGAAAGTAGCCCCACAGCAGGACAAAGGACATGTGAAAAGGGGGCACTAGTGCAGCCAAGCTCTCTGAGGAAAGTACAAGCATTCCACTTCAATTCTGGTGAAATATTTAGGCATGGAGTAGCCTGTAGACAATATGAGGGAAACTGACATATTGCTTCCCCCCCTTTCTCTCTCTCTTTTTTCTACAGACACAGTCATGGCTAAATCACTTTCAATTATCTTGGCCCATGCTGATCCCCATGCTGATCCTTGTGTTGTGGAATTCGTTGGAAAAGTGCAAATCTCAAATTTTATCATTTCACATTTTTAATTCTCTTTCAATGTCCAAATATTTGATATAATTTTAAAAAATCTTTAGTTTAATTGTATGTATACCCTGAAAGAGAGGGCATATCTCAATCATTAAGATATTTTATTGCATCATACATAGTATTTTCTTTAATAAAATATTTTTACCTTTGTAATTGTTCCATAAGGTAACATACATATAAAATATAGGCAATCTACTCACAGTGATGTTCCCACACTTGCCTTTGGTGTCTAAGGAACCTACAGTTAACTGAGACATTCCTCATTCTAATGGATTGAAATCTTCAGGAGAAAGGTCTGGTTCTTCAAGAAAAATCTTAACCAGTTGCCCATATTACACACTTTAATCTCTAAAGTAATTTAAACAATGAAAGAAATGCAGGTTCTATATAAAAGTGAGGGACATTTTTACTGTATTTGTTAAGATTTAGGCTGAGTTTTGGTTCCCCCAGCTTATGTGAAAATTCATCTATGTTGAGTTTATTTTGAGGACAGAAAGAGAAGATCAGAAAATTCAAAAATCAATATACATGTATATGCTTTTGTCTATATATAGCATGGGCGTAAAGCAGAGAAGACAGGGGAGCAGGGAGTGGTTGAAGGGGGGAGATCCTGGACTACGATTGTCCATCTATGCATGACTATGTAACAACGATACCCTCCAATATGTCAGACTATGTCAAATGAATAAAAAATAAACTAAATGAAAGATGTGGACTAAGCCAATAGAATAGGTAGAAAGAAACTTACCACATAAGCAATGTGTGGTTTAACCTCTTTTTCCTGTAATGGTCCTAAAGTGGGCACAAATACTTGGGTTGAGAGGAAGGTCTGCTCTCCAGGACTCAGTCTGGACTTCCATTTTTAGGTACCACATGTATAAAATTCCATTCATTTGTACCTGTTAGCCAGTGAGAATTTTGCTGAATGGGAAGTCTAAACATTTATTTAAAAGTTATATTACCAAAATAATATAGAATGACAGCATGATGGAATGATTGTACCATAATCACTGAGGGGTTTGTGGTACTACCCCATAAATATATGTAGTCATGGAAGATCAAAATTTTAAGAATATTTACATAGCCTTTCAAGTATCTACTATTTCTATATCCACTAGAGTTAAAATTTACTGGAAAACCATCACTTGTCCTCTGATATATTTTCTTTGAACCACGTGTTTTCCCTCCTTTATGCAGACTTTGTACAAGAGATGCCTTGGAAATTATTGAGAGAGTTACACAGGTATTTGTGCTTTAGAAGATGACATCTTTATTAAATGTCCACTATGTGTCAGGATCTATGCCAAGTAAGGTATGGCGGCTCTTCTCTGGTATCTCACAGAATACTGGTGAAATTTATTTTCCAATAGCAAATGACTGGTGTAGTTTTCTCAGTGCTGACAGCTCTGCTGTACAGTTTCACCTATATCTGAATATTTATTTCTTGTGAGAAATGGTTATGCAGTCATCACTAAGCCCATTATGTAACCTCAGGTTTTGAGTGACCTCAGGATAATAATAAAGCGAAAACAGGAAGCTTCAAAATGACAGATAGAAATATGCATTGTGCCTTTTAGGATGATGCAATTTCACCACCATGCTGACAATAGTACAAAGGAGATAGGGTTTTGTCTAAAGGGCCAGCAATTTGATTTGAAGGAAGCATAGCCTTGTGCCTAGCTGAGGAGTGAAACAAAAAACTTCCAGTGAACATCATAGGCCATAAT
>PVKS010044017.1:0-14550 GCA_004027875.1 Aplodontia rufa
ATTAATATTGTTAATTAACACATTTTGTCAGCATTTCCTGCTCTTCCCTTCCAGTCATATGGTAGAATTATGTTTAACTGTTTCTTGAAATTAGGAATAATCATGTGACTTGTGTTGATATCACATTGTATGGCAGTATCTCATTGTGCAGGACCTAAGGGATTAAGTATCCTTTGCAGGTAGAAGTCTTGAAAAAAGAGCTCTATGATCATTTCTTTAAGTGGTAGAGACTCTGACACCCAGTATCTCTGAGTTAGGATGACATGGTGTGGACATGGACACATGGAGTGAGCACAAACTTCGACCATTGATGTTTTAAGACATTGACCTATCATGGTTGCTTGTTGTATAGCATCCACAGGATTATGTTTTCTGACATACATAAAGGAATTGAAAAACTGCTTTCAATTTCAAGTTCTGAATCCTGATGTACTTTAAGCTATTTTTCCCACTGGTGATGTGGGATTTTTGAGATGAGGCTGGATTCTCTGCTCCCACTGGCAAATGGAGTCTGGGCTGCTACAGATTCCAGCAGCCAAAAGAGCCCCCTTCTAGGGTTTGCAGCCATTCCCAGTTAAAACTGGAAATTTGGGCTGGCTGCAGGTGTCTGCAACTGAAATAGTATTAGCAGCTCTCCAGCTAAAAACTGAGTGTTGCAACTCTTGGTGTGGTGGAAATACACCCCGGGAATTTGGCACCAATCTTCTGGGTTTTTGTCTCACGAATTTGAAGAATAAAATCCTCGGACAACCACAGAAGGAAGAGTAAAAGGAGTAGGATTTGTTTAAGAAGGAGAGCAGAGACTCTTCAAGGTGAAGGGGCACCTGGAAGCAGGACACCCTCTAATGGAGGTTAGGCTGGGGGTTATATTGATTTGGGGTATGAGCATAATTAACATTCATGCAAAGCAGGCATTGAGAAATGCATCTACATCATTGGTTGAAACCTATGCAAAACAGGCCTTGAAACTTAGTACCAAAGTCATTGGTTAAAATCTATGCAAAACAGGTAGCAATTTTTTCCATGTCCCCATCTGTGTCCACCCCCATTTCTTAGTTTTCCCACCTCAGGGACAAAGGAGTTGCTCCCACAGGTGAGCCTCATGGTCATTTGCATATGAAGACCCTGAGTATGCCCTGTCAATTGCTCTCTACCTGCTAGCTCTTAGATGGGGCCCTTTGTCCTGACTACTAGCCATTTTACTATCTCTCCTAAAACTGTCTCACTGGCATATAATGTCACTCACACCTTCAACTGACATAAAATGCTTGAAAATCTAAGTCCAGAGATTATTTGTCTGGTCTCAACAATGGTTCATACATTCTGATACCTTTTTCCTCAAAATGCATTAAAATTTAATTAGCAGGACTTAAACTCTGTGAGATTCCTCCATCAACTGATTTCTAGTCACATAATACATACACTGTGAAAGTTATTTTCTCTACTTGAAAATGTTAAGAGGGTGAACAATGAGAACTATGTGATATGTTGCATGTGTTAATATGCTAAAGTTTATCATTCTGCAGTCTACATAATCTTCAAAACATTATATTGTACCCTATAACTACATAAAGATATATATGTTGATTTAAAATAGATTAATTTTTAATTAGAAAACTGACTGAGTTCATATTCATATTAAACTTGCTAATAAATATATCTTTGTTTTAGTTAAATACACTAGGATTGATTTTGACATTTCAAACATTGGTTAAAAAAAGGGTAATAACAGAGAGTAAACTTGAAAAGCTTATAGGATATTTCCTTGCCTTTTGATATTATTCAAATGTGGTCATTACAAAAAAATGGTTTGAAATTTTCTTAGAAAAACATTGGTTCCTTAATTGCCTTTAGTCAAGATTAAATTTGTTTTACCAAAATAACTCTTCTTCATGATTTCCCACTGATGAGTTTTATATATCATTTTGTAATGTACTATAGGTAATTAATTTAGAAATCCTTTTGAAAAATTATATATAATCTATGTATTATGTTTAGATTTATGTATAAATAGTGAAATTGTTACTACAGTCAAGCAAATTAGCACACTCACCATCTCACACAGTAACTTTTAGGTATGTGGTTATAACACTTAAAATCTTATCTCTTGGAAAATTTTCAAATGCCTACCTTATACCTACCTTGTTAACAGTTGCTATTTTGAACAGCTGTAACCCACAGACTATTATTGAAATTCAAGCAGTATTCCATATTAACAAATTATATTTGTGATACACTCTAATTGGAAACCAGAAAATGAATTTAGTTTAATTCTCATTTTATAATCTTAGATTATAAAAGCTTTTCATATAAAGAAATAATTGTGCTTCAAAGAACAGTGGATAATCATCCATTATATATCTGAATTATGGTGAGAAGAAATAGATAAATAACTAATACTTATTAAGGTTTGAAGATTAAGGGCTCAAACTAGTCAATTATTTATACAATTCAACACTAAAAAAGATAGCACAGTGTAATTGGAGAACTGTTGAATTTGAGCCTGTATTGACTGGAAGATCTCCATTTGTATATCGTTATCTACCTTTGTTTTGACATTTTGTAAGAAATGGAAAAGTACAGATTTTTTTTCCCCGCTTGCATCAATTAAGTAAGCAAGTTTAAAAATTTCTTTCTCTATTCATGAAACCAAAAAAGTCCTATCTGATATTTTGCTTTATTCAACCCAGATTGAAGTAATATTTTTTCACAAGCCATTATTTTTCTAAAATTACTTCTTTTCTGAATATACCTGGTAAATCTAAAAGAATTATTTGATTAAACATTAATAAAACACAAAAGAACAAAACATTCATGCCCATAATGACTTGTAATAAAAATTCTGAAGTTTTTCAAAGATACTGAATGGGCAAATAAATGGGGTTTCTTGTTTGATTTTTTTTTCTTTTTACCTTGACTTCTTTTTAACTCATCTGTTGGTCAAAATAAGGAAAAACAAGAAAAAGCTATTTTCAAAAAAGAACTGATCAAAGACCTAAATACATCTATGAGATTCAAAGTTGAGAAAAGTGTAATGGATCAAATAAATTTAATAGAGTAAAATGTTAACAGCTATAAATTTTTCTTTTTACGCAAATCAAGACAATTTATCCTCAGATATATTTACAGATAAACTTCAGATTTAAGAATGTTAATACATTAAACTGTTTACTATCACTTCTACATGTTTACTATCATTTCTACTTAAACCTTTAAATACTAAAAACTATGAACGGAACTGTATAAATGAGTTATGTTACTGAATTCTTTGGTTTGTGTGTAGATAAATTCTATCCCTTCATTTAGTGTTATAGACTTCTTTTCTCAGTTCCAACATGACTGACTTTAAGGCAACATATAGCCCAATCTAATGAAGAGCAAGGTCGTGGGAGTAAGAATGAAAAAATAACATTATCAAATCTCATAAGTCTGCTTCTGTAAATAAATTCAATTCAACTCAATTGAACAAAGGCATTCTAGACATTAGTCTGAAACTCATCTTTAATATTCAATAAATCTGTTTCACACTAAGAAACATAAGAGGATTTTGTATTTTGGTGTCTACAGATGACAGAGCTTGTACTTGGTGATGACTGCAAAAGAAAGATTCAAGGTGATATGTTGCCACTTCATAAAACAGGAGATAATCTTGAAAGGTAGCTGTGTGGTAGAGCCCTTGCCTGGTATGCACAAGGCCCTGACTCCACCCCCAGTATGGCAAAATAACAAACAGATAACACCTATCTGCTTTAGCATGAGATAATAAATGAAAGAAATAGGTGAATCTGTTATATAATTGTAAAATTCTCAAAAGATGGCTGTTTAAACTCTAAGCCATTTGTGAAATTTGAATGCAATTGATTAGATATGAAATTTTGGACAAATTATTTAATCTTTTGGAACTATTGTTACCAGAACAGAGATGGGGGTCTGAGTGAAATAGATTAATTCTTTAAGTATGGGTTTGGACAAGATGATCTATTATGTTTACTTTTATATCAGATTTTTTATTCTATAATGCATGAGGAAGCAAAGGAGGTCCTTTATTTCTTAACATCTTATTTTTTTCCCTAAATCTCACGGATGTGAGTAAGAGCAAATATCAAGTTGAATCCTTTCCTTACTGGTTCCCACATTTCTCTTGGGAAAGAGCTTCCACCCTCCTGGTGACTGTTCAATAAATCAACCCCAAGAGCTATGGGATTAAAGTTGAAGTTTTGCAATGACACTGATTTTTTTTGGCACTGAGAATTGAAGCAGAAATCTAAAGTTTTGACAGTCTCTGTCATTATATCACTACTCTTCCATGGGTTTAAAATAAAACTTCTAGAAATATTTCAGAATTTTAAGAAACCTTCATCCTGGGCCTTACTCCTAATACTCCCAGGATTTGTGCACTTAAAAGTGACGGAGGCAAACTTTATAGGGACCCAGCACCTTTGCATGAGATCCCATTTCCTTCCTCACAACACTGCAAACTCCCATCACAATTCCTGCTGAAGGACTTCAGATATTTCAAGTTTTTTCTGTTAGCATCATACAGCTCAGAATAGAAGGTCCATAATAAGAAAATGGAATAATTCTGTCCTCTCCTCACCTCCCTGATCACTGCTTCCCACATGAGTCAGCAATGAATCGGTTATAGTGACGTTTCATAAAAGGACTGTGACAAGGCCTGTTTCATTTTAACACAGTAGAAGTTGAAGCTATTTCCTTGGAGCTAGGGGCAGCGATGTGCTGTGTTGCATTCCTTCCAAAAGAGAGTAGCTAATATTATTCTGGAAGGATTTCTTTTATTCTGATCAACCAAATTGCATTTCTGAAAAGAATGTATTGAAATAGTGTATGTGCAAACATCTGGAAGAATGCCTGGAAGTTTACAAGTGTGCATTTTATGAAGGATAACTGCTTATTAAATTTATTTGTGAAAACAAAAAAATTCATTTTGTTGATTTTATATAATTTTTAAACTGCTGTGCTTCACAAACCTGAGTGTAGAACAGAATTATCCAGAGACTTAAAAATTAAAAAAAAAAAAAGTATGATTTGTTTTCTTTTATTTTGTGTTGTTCACTTGAAGCAAATGACCTTTACTACCATCTTTGGGTGAAGCAAGTCCATTTCCATCCACATGTCTGGGAAGGCTGGCTTTGAGAGTATAATAATGGTATTATATGAATTTGATAGATTTATATGAGTTTGAAAGATTGTGAAAATATAACATATTTGGCTGTTGATCTATATGATAATAGTATATATGACTTACATGGTAGTTCTTTCCTAGAATGTCTATAAACCCTAAAGGAAATTAAAATACTTTTAAATGGAGTCTTTCCTAGTACACAACCTTTTCATCATAAATACAATTGCAATAAATAAAAACTGTTGCTATTTCCATGAATCTCTTCAGAACAAAATGTTTGTAGAAAGAATTTATATGAACACAAGATGAAGATGAACATAAATACCTAAGAAGTTGTCACTTATCTGTCAAATAGAACTTCTGGTGAAGAAGTAAGTTAAATTGTAACTCAGAGAAGTATGAAAATATACCTTACCTAGAATTGTATTTCATAGATAATTGACTCTTTATCAACACTAGCAATTTTACTGAAAAAACACATTGTTGGGGAACAAAGAACGAACAACACATTTAGTATACTTGTAAATCGTTCTCAAGAGATAGAAGATGACTGTCAGAACCATCGAATATCAGAAAGTACTCTTGTGCTGGCTGGTTTTAAGACAGTGAGCAATTAATTATCTCTGTGATATGATTCAAGGGTACTAGACTGACCAGGATGCCCTTCCAACCCCTTCACAGGTGACTGATGCCTGACATTTAAGCATTTTTTAAACCTCAGATCAGGGTTCTAAACAGTGGTATCCTTCACTATTTTAAAATACCCTATTTTAAAAAATATATATCCAAGCCCTACCCCAGAACTATTGAATCAGAATATTTGTTGATTAAAGTACATGTGCAAACTTTGATCTCTATTAAATGTCAATCCCTCTCTCCATCCTACCTACATGCTTAATAGAGTTCTTAAGGACACTGTTTTCAAATATTTGTATTTTAGTATGAATTTTGTGAATGTATATTTTAAAGAGAAGAGGATAAGACTTCATTGGTAAAACTGTGGGAAGACCCAGAAAAAAATATCAGAAAAGAATGAACTTACCATCATGTGTTAAGTCTAGCAGAGGTTTATTGGGAAGTAAAATCTCATAGAACTTAACTTTAATGATGGGTGCATTTCTCCAGTTCTTTTTTTTTTTTTAACAAGGAAACTGTAAAGTAATGAATTTCTATAGTAGTTTTAAAGAATTTCAAAAATTTACAAACTGGAGAAATAATAAAAGTCAAATAGAAAAATTTTTTTAAAAATCCCTTATCTCCAAATGGACAACAGTTAACATCACAAATAAATAATATTCTGCATGGATTATGAACACTTGCAAAGCATCTTTCACATATTTCATACCATACAAGCATCAGAATGTCACTATTGTTTTGTAGAATTAGAGGAAAAAAGGTAGTGGTTATTTTGCAGATGAGGAAACGTAAGGAATAAATGTGAATTTTCCAGGGTCCCATTGCCAGGGCCCAGGATTCTATCCTCAGATCTGTTTCCCTAATACTAAATGTTCCTCTTACTATATCTCAGAACTACCTGGAAAGCAAGTAGAACTTGATCCACTGTGATATGATTTCTATCTTCACACTCCAACAAATAACATATGTGGCCAATGTCTTTCTCATGGGTTAAACAATCTTCCTGAGTCCTTCATCATGCTGTAGAATATCATTGTGATAGAAAACTTTTCAACCTTAAAATAAATGCTTGAAATAAATCAACTTACAAGAGAACTGTTTTGGCTCACAGTTTTGGAATCTCTAGCCTGTGACCCATTGGCCCATTGCTTTGAGCCTGTACCAAGACAGTGCATCGTGGCAGAAGCACTTAGTGGAGCAAAATCACTTGGTAATGAGAGAGAGAGAGAGGAAGAGACCAGGGACAGGCAAGTCCCTTCAGGAGCACACCTCCAGTGACCTAAACATCTCCCAATAGGACCCAGTTCTGAATGTTTCCATGGCCTCCCCAGAGTGCAAAGGGAAGGACCAAGCCTTCAAAACATGAGCCTTTGGGGGAACATTCCAGAAACAAACTACAGCAGTCCTTTTACTAATTGTTTCTCAGTTAGGTTCTGTATTTTTCTTGAGGACATGGAGAACATTTGAATATTCTCCCAAATCTCTGTCGCAAGAGGCTGGGGATTTCCGCCACTCGCTGATACTGTATGAAACCATCTCTCTTTTATTGCTTCTGTGTCATGGTGGCATAAAGAATATCTACTTGACTAGCATCATCTTGTTTTTGATGAACATCATCTTCTGAGATACCGGTGGCCTCCAATCTTGGATTTCCAAATTTATCTTGGTGGTTCTACTACCTATAGTCTGTATCCAACAAAGGTGAAGTCTAGGTCAACATACTAATAGTCGATTCTCCTTTTCCTGCTCTACTTCATAACCCTCCCTCTTTTGTTTTATCAGTCTGGCTAAATATTTACCAACTGTATTGGTTTTTCAGAAGAACCAACTTTTTGCCTCATTGATTTTTCTCTAATGCTTTTCCTCATTTGTATTTCTTTGATTTCTACCCTAATTTTGTTATTTCATCTTCCCTTTTGGTATTGGATTTTGTGCTGTTATTTTCCTAGCTTCTTAAGGTGGAAGCTGAGATTATTGATTTTTGATCCTTCTTCCTTTCAACTATAAGTACTGAAAGTCATAAATTTATCTCTAAGCACAGGCTTCTTTCTGTTGTTTATTTCCAATTTAAACTGTGGTGGTTGGAGAATATACTAGGCTCCATTTCAATCCATTTCAAGTTATTGAAACTTGTTTTATGTTCTAGGGTAAGGTTTATCCTAGAGAATGATTCATGTGCACTGGAAGAATGTGGATTCTGCTATTGTTGACTGAAAGGGTTCTGTCTATGCCAGGTCAAGTTGAATTTCATAGTTTTTCAAGTCTTCTATATCCTTATTCCTTTTAATTTTAGTGCCTAATCAATTGTTGAGAAAAGAAGATTGAAATAGGCTATCATAATTTTTGAGTTGTCCATTTTTCTTACATTTCTATATATCCAGGCCTAAATTATTTAAGGATTCTATTATAGGCACATGTACATTTATAATTGTTAGATCTTCCAGATATGCTAGACACTATATCAGTAGCAAAAGTTATACCCTTAGTACTATTTCTTCTCATAATGTCTACTTTGATAATAATGTAGCTACTTAAACATCCTTATAGCAACTGTTTGAATAGGATATGTTTTTCCATTCCTCCTTTCAATTTATTTATTTCTTTGGATCTAAAGTATTTCTCTCATAGAAAGCACAGAGCTAGAGATTCTTTTTCTTTTTCAATTGGCAAATTTTGCCTTTTGGCATGGTGTTTAGTCTACTCTTGGAGTAATTATTATTATGGTTTGATTTACATTTTGCAATTTTTTCCTATAGCATGTCCTTTTTGTTGCTCTGTTCCCCTTTTAGTGTCTTCCATGGTGATAAACATTTTAGTTCATCATATTACTTTCTCTGTTCATTTTAGTTATGTATATATGTATTACATTAATACATATGCATATATATGCTTTAAATCTTAATTGACTTAATTTTATTCAACATTTAAAAACAAATTTTATTAACATGTATTAAATTGTACATATTAACGGAGTTTAGTGTGATATTTCCATCCCTGCATATAGCATGCACTGATTACATCCAACCTCTTATTTTTTTTTTAACATATCATTCTACATTGCCTTCTGGCTTCTGTTGTTTCTCATAAGACAATCCATAATAAACTTCTTACCCTGTGTTGTGGGCTATTTGTGCCCTCTCAAAATTCTTGTCCCATAATGTGATGCACTGGAAAGGGAGGCATTTGGAGATGATTAGGTTGATGGTGGTAGAGACTTCATGAATGAGAATGGTGCCTTTATAGAGGCAGCTCCAGAGAGTACTTCAAGCTCTCCTTCTGCAAGAATGCAGCAGAAGACAATCGCAACCCAGAAGGCCTTCACCAGAACCTGACTCCAGTTCACCTTGCCTTTCCCAGTTTCTCGAGGACACCTGCATTCTTTGGTTTATTCCTCTTCCTCCTCCTGCAAAGTGTGCAGCATAGTACTTTCAGTTCTGGCTCTGTGCTTTCCTCTTCCACATTTAAAGAACCCATGTGACTATATAGATATTCTAGGACAATCTCACATAAATATTCCAGGATAATCTCTCTATTTAGGAGCTGATTATTACTCTTAATCCCATTCAAAACATTAATGCCCCTTGCCATGTAATGTACCATATTCATAGGTTTTACATATTAAAGACTGGACATCATTGGGAGGACATTATACAGCTTTACCACAAGAACAGTACTTTCCCCATGAGTTTGTTATAAGGAATAAATGGGTTTCAAATGTAAAACACAACCTAACAGCAGGGCATAAGTACTCAGGATATTAGCTATTATTATTATGATTATCCATCCAGCTCCTCATATTGGACAGAGGCAACATATTCTACTCTTAGTGGCGAAAGCTGTTTGGGGTTCATGGTTTCAGAGGTCTCAGTTTATAGATGTTCACTTCCATTGTTCTGTTCCAAAGGTGAGGCAGGACATCATGGTGGAGGGATGTGGTGGAGGAAAGACACTAAGGGCATGAAAATCAGGAAGCAGAAGACAGCCAGTTCCACTCACCACAGACAAAATATATATCCCCAAAGTCATGTCTTCATCTCCTCCAGCCACACCCTACCTACCCATAGTTACCATCCAGTTAATCCCTATGAAGGGATTAATATGCTGATTAAGTTAAGGCTCTCATAACCCAATTATTTCACTTTTCAACTTTCTTGCATTATCTTACACATGAGCTTTTGAGGGACACCTTGTATATAAACCTTAACACATGGAACAAAAAATGAATAGGGAAATCGTGGGACATGAATAAATCAACACAATCCCTCAACACATTCAATTAGATTGTACGTGGAAATGTCAAAATAATAACTTTCAAGCAAAAGACAAGAGTTATCAATTAGCCTCATTTGACCTTTGATTCTAATGCCTAATCTACACATAACCAAATCAGAATACAATGCAGTCTAGAGGGAGGAAAGTCTGAAATGCTGTTTAATTTCCTAATCCTCAGTTTATCACCAAAAAGAAAAAAGCAAACATGCATCATGAAAAATGGACTTATTTTTCCCATTCCCACCAGAATTCCTTAAAGTTATATTTCTTTACTTTTTGTGAATTCAGATACAAATAATTTCAAAGTGGGTGAAGTTCCTTGTTATACTACAGCAGGATATGCCTCCTAAATTCACTGGAATTTTTCTAATTTCTAAATGGTTGGTTGGAATAAAAGCTCTCATTCTAAGTCTATGAGTATTCAAGAAGCCATTGAAGCAAAAAAGAACATTAATAATTCAGCTTTTTTAAAACTTAGATTTTCAGTTTGTTCAAATTTAAGCTTTAGTTCATTTCTATGCTGTTTAGTTCTTTGTATTGAAAATGAGTTGTTTTTCAGATGCAATAATACTGCTCCTCATGTATATATTTGATAATTCATCATGTCAGAGAAATGTACTTTTTACTTAATGATTATATAGGGTCACTTCAAAGTAGCTACAATTCTTTAAGGCTATTTTATTTATTTATTTACTTTTGGTATGAGACAAAGGTGAAGTGTATTTGGCACATGGAAATAACTTGTGAAGGAAATGCAAGTTCATACTGGAGTAGCAAGCTGTGAACAACCATGCAATACAATGAAAGCATTGCTCAGAGAAAAGTCCTTGGCTAAAACTTCCACATTACTACATAAAATGGGAAAATAAATAAACAAAACATTGATCTTGAGGAGTTAGCAAAAACATAAGCAATCATTATAACAGTAAATAGATGAAGTTATCAAATACAAAAATAAGATTTTATATATTAAAAATCATTAAATTAACGGAACAAAAAATCTAAGAAATATTTTTCTTTAAAATATAATAAGAATAATTGTGTGTGGTGGTGGCCCATGCCTATAATACCAGTTACTCAGGAGACTAAAGCAGGAAAACAGCCAAGTTCAAGGCAACCTGTGCAACTTAGCAAGTCCCTGTCTCAAAATTTTAAAGAGAGAAGATATCTTGAGCTGCTTTCCTCCACCATGTCATTTTGCCATGATGCTCTGCTTCTCTTCCAGCCCAGAGCTATGGAATTGATCATCTGGACTGAACCTCTAAAACCATGTGATTAACAAATAAAATAATGAAACAATATTCAAGATGCAAGCAATTAGTAAGAGTGAAGGAATTTTCCACACAGTAAGAACCAATTCAGGAAACCATATTGCATACAGTTGTCATGTCTCCCTAGATTCCTGATGGAAGATTATTAAGAAACAAAACAAGTAAAAATCAACAAAACTCCAGTGAAGAGAAATCTCAGTATGACACTCTGCAATGACCTAGGAAAGAAGAGGTACAATTTGGAACAGAAAATCAGTGGATTTTAAATGATCATCATGAATTTCAATAAACAAAAATCAATGACAAGGCATTAGAAATTATTGGTGATACAGGAAAGAAGGTATTTTGGTCACAGCAATGCAAAACTGATTAAAACATGCATTAAACAGAACTGATGCACAATGACCAATTGAAAACACTAGGCAGTTGCGTGCAGTGGCTCACGCCTTTAATCTCAGCAGCTCAGGAGGCTGAGACAGGAGGATCACTAGTTCAAGGCCAGCCTGGGCAACATAGGGAGACCCTGTATCAAAAAAAAAAAAAAAAAAACAAAAAAGCCTGGAGATATGGCTCAGTGGTAGGGCACCCCTGTTTTAAGTCCCCAGTACTGTTATATATAAATAAATAAATAAATAATAAAAGAAAGTATTATTGAGGAAAGAGGGAATTTAGTACTATATAAAGTTGATCAATACATATTATGTAATTAAATTATAGAAGTAAAAGTTGATATCAGTATCATTACATGTATGAATTTTTTTCTATCTTCTATAGGCTGGAAAACCCCTATGAGACAAACTACATCAGTGATTCAAGGTTGTCCAAGTTGAGTCTTGGAAGAGATTTGTGAATTACTAGTCTGTAATAGTTGTATAGACTCCATGTTCATGCATGTCAGATCATAGATGCGCAATGATTTGGATGGAACTACCCATTGCCAGTGTAAGAAGAAGCAAAACATTCATTGATGCATATGAACTCCTTTTTTTTAGGGGATAGAAAAAGGAAGGAAACTACTTATTCCAGAGAATGTTTACTGATCTTAATTAGTTGCCCTTCTATTGAATGTAAATTATTCATTTGCCAGATGGTTCAATAGTTATACTCTACATCAAAATGTAGGAGAAAAATTACTGGATACAACATTATTTGATGAAATTATTTGATATATGTGGATCTAACTTACAGATAAAAACAGAAATAAAATTTTGTGAGTAGTGATATATGGTCAGGCACAGTGGTGCACACTGAAATCCTAGAAGCTTGGGAAGTTGAGGCAGGAGGATCACAAGTTCAAAGTCAGCCTTAGCAATATAGCAAACCCCTCTGCAAAAAAAAAATTAGGAAAAAAGGACTGGGAATGTGGTTCAGTGGTTAAGCTACCCAGGAGTCAATCCCTATTACCAAAAAATAATGTTATTACTAATATCACTATGTGGAAAGCCACAAATACCCTAATTCTCAAAGAGTCTTATTTCAATCATTCCATTTCATTTTAATTAAAATATTTGAGAAACATATTACACATGTGGAAAAGTGCACAAATATGCAAACAACTTAATTGATTACTACTATGTAAAACAACTTGCACAGTTCCCACATAGGATATAAACCATAACATTCTGATTATATGAGAAACTTATTTCATGATGCCTCCCAATCACCAGTCTTCCACATTTGATTCCCTATCATTTTCACTTTAAACAACATATGATATTGGCTATCATTAAACATTATAGTAAGGAAAATAAGATGGGTATATTGTGTGTGTGTGTGTGCGCGCCTGGATTTGTTTTTTAATCATTCTTTTGTAAGATTCTCTGAAGTTATTGCATGCCACAACTGTTAATTTCCTTTCATTGTCACATAGTGTTCCATAATATAAATATACCACAGTCCATTTTTCTTTCCTGGTAGATGCCAACCAGGATTACCAGGTAGAGATTATCAATAACGATGTTGTAAAAATGTCTGTACAAGTCTTTTGGTATTATATGTACACATGTTTCTGTGGAGTATAGATGTGGAACTATTTATTCAAATGCTCAAACTTAAGAGAAAGTTTCAAATGTTTTCCAAAGTGATTCGATCAAAACATGATCAGAAACATATGACAGTATTTTTTTCTCTACATTCTACCCACTATTTGCATTATCATTCTGTTTAACACTAGACATTCCTGTAGGGGTTAATGGTACCTTGGTTTTTAATTTTGCTTTAATCATTACTAATAAGGATGAGTACTTTTCCATGTGCGTATCCATCACCTTCCCAATCTTTTGTGAACTGTATGTAAAATATTCATGCATTGATTGCTATAAGATGCTAAGTCTTCTCTTAGGAGTTCTTTATGCATTACTATGTGCAACTCATAAGCCCCACTACTTTATTTACCTTTTCATATTGTTCAGTATGTTTTGATGAATAGGATATCTTACACTTTATATAGTAAAAATTAAATTTTCTACAGATATAGGTACATATCTGATATAGATCATTGATCTCATTAGAAGTTATGTTTGTCCTTTATGTGAGAGAGGAGTCATTTGAGTTTTTTATACAAATCAGAGCTCAGAAACTTTCCCTAAAAGGGATTGTGTTCTCACTGCATCACCGTGATTTCTGTTGTATACCAAGCAGCCGTGAGAACCAATGAGAGAACGACACAGGGTCTCTGTTGCCACTGCTCAGCTCTACCATTGTAGCACATAGTAGGACTCAGATGATACAAACCAATAAAAAGTATGGCTAAGCTTCACTAAATCTATACTGAAATTTTAATATTACATATAGTTTTCATGTGTAATGCAATATGATTATTCTTTTTACATGTTTAATATAAAATCTGTCTTTAAATGTTAGCTAGAATCCTCCAGTGAAGTCATCTGAACTCGGGAGACTTTTATTAGGGGAAAATTTTATTTTATGAATTCAGATTATTTAAAAGTAATTGTATTGGGGACTGAGATTTATCATATTAAGTTATGTGCATTTACAAACATGGCATAATGAATTCCACTATATAATTATACAGCACCAATAAAAATTAAATACATATTTTAATTTTAAAAAGATAAATAATACAACAAAACAGAAAAGTTATAAGAATTTATGTAAGATAAAAAGTAAATGTACATATGTTGAAGCAGTAGGACAGACGGCTGACCTAACAAAGCCTCAAATTGAATGACTTTCAGTGCAACAGGGGCGAAAGCTCCCTAGGTAACT